>MU158844.1:598117-758156 GCA_015888305.1 Antheraea pernyi | reverse complement strand
ATACCCAAGTCAAAAAAGGCAACTTGGTAAATAACACGCAACCTAATGTGTATGTAGTGTAGATCATTATTATTATTTTATTGTATACATACTTAATACTTTATTTTATAGATAAATACACGACAGAGTACGTGCGTTTCGAATGGCGGGAGGTGGCACCCTGGTTAGGCCTGGGATTAGTCGGCGTACAGCGCAGCGAGTTCCGGCTCCCCAAATACGTGGTCACATTCGTCACGGACAAAAGTAATCATATTCGCAATTTTGGTGAAGGTAAATGTATATTTATTGCTTTGCGCTTACGTTTGCGCATCGTAAGTTGTAACTAATTTACTTACCAACGCTAACGCCTTGTCGCTACATGCCGGCATGTCGCCCGCACAGCACGGCTCGGCGCGGATGTTCCCTTTTCTCTTCACGCTCGGCGCGGATATTCTTTCTTTCCTCTTTATTTTTATCATGGGATTGTTAAAAAATAACAGGCCACACCATACAGCAAACAACAATAAAAAAACATCTTACAAAAGAAAAGAATAGTAAAAAATAAATTAAACAACAAAAATTTGCAATCACTTTCTTGCCCTGATACCGACTTCCACCAAATTATAAATTAATTTGGCTTCTTCCGATGCTGGCCGTTACGATTATGGTTACAAACTATAGTATATTTGTCTTCTTCGAGACTCGTTCCGCTATTTGTTATTAAAAAATCATATATCCTTTATAGAGTGTTATTTACAAAATCTCTCAATCATTTATGACATCGTTTTACGTCCGCGCCGTGCGTCAATCTCCACTATAGTATATGTATAATTGAGGAATGCTGATTGTCGTTACGTCTATGTGTTTTTATGTTCAGTGTTGTGTGCATTTTTGTACGTAAATTAAGTTATATAATGTACCAGCGCACTACAATTATTGTTCGTAAAACTGTGTGTGTCTTACAAATTATATAATCACCAAAATATATTTACATTAACAGGCAGATATAATATATAACAGTTCAGTACATTTTTTCTCCATGTTTGTCAATTTTTTTTCTTTTCGTTTATTTAGTTTCTTGTTTGCTAGCTATTGATGCGGTTTAGTAATATCAATAAAAAAATCTTTTATAATTCTTTGTTGTTTTTTTTTCAAACAAACTATTTGCAATGATTTTAGAAGTCTTCACTCTTTGGCAATTTTAAATAATATTAAACCTTAAACAATAGTTATTTATTGTCAAATTTCGTTCACGGGATTGTCACTAATTAAACTAAATTAATATATCAAAAAGAGTATCTTGTATTTATATTTATTCTTTATTTTAATTTTATTCCTTAATTTGTGTGTCATTAAAAAGCTTCTGCAAAGTGTTTGTGTACTTACATATTATTATTTTAACACGTGCCGAGAATTGATAGTAGAATTGTTGCAATGGATTAATTATAAGAGATTTGTATGAATTTACAGGCGAACACTCGGCTGCCCGTTTACAGATCAAGCTTTCGCGAGAGCTCAGGAGTTATTTGCTGGAAAGTTATTTGCCCTCGTCATTATTCGTCATTATATCCTGGGGTAGTTTTTGTGTGATCCCTGAAATCGTGCCAGGCCGTATGGTGTTGTTGGTTACCACTCTGCTATCTTTGGTCACCATGTTCGACACTGTCAGGTAAATATAACGTTTCAAAATGTACCAGGTGAATGTTTAAAGGTTGACAGCGTTCAATCGTGTGGTAATTCATGGTGACACTTAACATATAAAATAATAATTTCAAAACAAATACTAATAAACAAGAAAGATAATCTTAGTTAAAGATTGTTCTAAAACTTTTAGAAGTATAGGAGCGATGCTTTTAAACGTAAAAAATCACACTTTGGTTCAATGAACAAAATTGAAGGGGCGCTTTTCAAGTTTAATCATTACGTAACTGCTTATTGTTGGAACGCCGCGCCGCGCGGTCGAACAATGGAAAGCGGATTGCAGGCTGAGGTGCGAGATGCTGGTCGGACTGCGTGGCATAGGATAATTAAATGCGGGGATCCACCGCGTTCTTTGCGTAAATCATCTGATGTTGAGTGAAAATCAGTTTTGCTTTTCTCTATATAATTAGGTCAAATATTAAGCACCTATTTATTCAATAGACTTAAAAATAGAAAC
Source organism: Antheraea pernyi (assembly GCA_015888305.1). NCBI lineage: Eukaryota > Metazoa > Arthropoda > Insecta > Lepidoptera > Saturniidae > Antheraea > Antheraea pernyi. Next base: position 756,019 of record MU158844.1, on the reverse strand, counting down.
GACTAACGATTGTCCTGTAAAAATATTGCTGGTGTCTAACCTAACACCCAGTATATATGCCCATATATCTGTGTTATCTTTTGCAATTGTTTGTACGACATAATGAAATTAATTTACATACTTCTTTCAGATTAATCTAGTTAAAAAGTGCTAAGTTCTATAATGATATTATTATCACTATCTGGACTATGTATAGTCTGTTTTATTCTATGGTATATGTTATCTGTAAGACGTAAGATAACATATCCATATCCACCGGAAATATCCAGTAAATGGTCTTTTATATTTCGAATTATTTCGTCCGCTGGTGATTCAGTCGGTAAGTTTTGCAAACACTTTTTTTAAGTCGATTGCACAATCAAATTAATTTCTGAAGGGAATTGTGGCGAGATACGTATTGAACAAATGCCATACTAAACGCTTTCGAAAAATTCCAAAACACGATGAGTTTATAGCGATATTTCATTTCATGAAATGTTCTGATTATAGGATTTTAACGAAGTCGTTCGAAACAGCGCTATAGCTTACATATGGAACGATAAGCCGATCAGAACATATCTATATGTTTAACAGCGAATTCTTTTGAAATCCGTCTATACCACACGAATTGCAAAATCGATACTAATATTATAATGAGGTACAGTTTGTAAGCTAGTAGGGGATAATCTCAGAAACTACTGGTCAGATTTGAAAAATTCTTCCAGTGTTATATAGTTCATTTATCGAGGAAGGTTATAGGCTATATATTATCACGCTAAGACCAATAGGAGCGGAGCACTAATGGAGAATGTTTCAAAGTCGGGATTTTTTCCCTCTTGAAAATTTCTGCTGCGTATTAGCGTTAGCCCAAAGTGACTATTCCAAGTGACGCGAACAAAGTCGCGGGCAGAGGCTAGTTTCATATAAATTATTGAATCTATACGATATTTTGCAATTCGTACGGTATATATTAGGGTGAGTCTAAAAAGTCGATTTTTCGCTCCTAAATGTTATAGGATATATCCAAACAAAAATTATACCCAAAGGTTATAATAAGGAAAGAAGTAAAGGTTATTAATGATACGGAAAATTCGTTAATAACTTTTGTATAGAGCGTCAACAAAAGTTTCAGTTAAGCAATACGCATCATGAAATTATTTTAGTTTCATATACTAAGAAATACCAATTACAATTATTTTATTCCGTTTCCAACATAACGAGTACAGATGTACGATATTTCTATCTTGTTTTAGATTATTTCGATCTCTCCTGAGTTCGAACGACGGCACCAGTGTATCATACAAAAACAAAGTTAATAAAATTACACGTGTAATCACAGGAGAAACAAGTTAATCTTTGACACAGGCATTGTTTTCCGTTTATATATTTTGTTATATATTAGGGAAAAAGGTGAAGGCTCCGTAAATCATTAATTAAACAGATAAAACACAATGGAACATGTGAATAAATTTGTATTGAATAAATATTCAGTACTATGTTATGAAAAAGCGAGTTCGTACTTACATTGTATACTAGTTTCTGCCCGCGACTTCGTCCGCGTAGAATAGAAACTTTGGGCTAATGCTAACACGCAGCGGAAGCTCTCAAAAGGAAAAAAACACCCCGATTTTGAAACATCCTTCATTGGTGCTCCACTCCTATTGGTCTTAGCGTTATGATACCAATAGCCTTCCTCGATAAATTACTTATCTAACACTAAAATAATTTTTCAAATCGTACCCTAAGTACCTGAGATTAGTGCGCTCAACCAAACAAACAAACCCTCCAGATTTATAAATTATTTTTTTTATGTCAAATGGAGCCAAACGAACAGGTGGGTCACCTGATGTTAAGTAATCACCACCGTCCATAGACACTATCAACACCAGGGGAGTCGCATTTGCATTGCCAGCCTATGTATGGGGGAGGGGTAGGGGAAGGCTTTGGTTACGTTAGGTTAGACATGCGAAAAAGGATAACGCGAACTTGCCTCAGGTGAGCGCGGTTCATTTAATTCGAAACCTTTTAAAACCAATTATTTAATTTTTTGTAATAACACCGAATACCTATATTTGAAACAAAGTATTTATGTTAAGCCATAGACTACACGTCCGTACATTGGTATGGTCCCCTGCGCTGTACTAATACTCAGTTATACTGCAACATGTAACTGAATGTGGCTGTTATTGTTGAACATTTTAGCTAATTATATGTACGTTTTCTGTATTTATCTTGTAACCATAATGTGTTCCAATAATAAAAAAAATTTTCTTTCTTTCATCGCTTATTAAAGAACTACAAATCTATTAACAATTTAAATGTTATGTAAACTAACTACAAACTCTTATATAATTTTTCAGTACAAATTCACCGGATGCATTGGAGTTGAAATGTATAGAGGTGTGGCTGATCTCGTGCACGATATTCGTGTTTCTCGCCCTTTTGGAGTACTTTGTGGTGCTATTCGGCATTCGATATGACAAAAGTTGGAGCCAACGTCGGTTGGACTTGCGTCGCGCCGCGTCCGCTGCACAGCTCGCGCCGCCACCGTTACACTTTAATCACACGCAAGTAAAGCGATTATTTTACTATATATTCATATAAGTATACTAGCTAACCCACGCAACTTCGTCTGCGTGAAACCGGTTGCCTACCGGTTCCAAGTAAATATATTTCTGAACTAAAAAAATCTAAACCTTGATCCCGATTAAAGCAACTCCCAGCGTTTCCAACTGTGAAACCAAATCATCCAGGGACTCATTCAAACAGATACCTATAAGTTGGTATAGTTAGGTTTTAGTTGGTTTAGCGAATGACTTACATGCGTGTGGATGAAATTTCGATGAGGCGGCCGTAGCGCCATCTGTCATTGAGCAACATCAATAATTTCTTTTTGTCTGAAATACGAACAACATTTGAAATATGTGGATGTTGTTAATATAAAAATACTAAAATCGCAAATAAAAAATGGGAGAGTAGAGTTACGAAGGTGAAAATTTGGGTTTATAGACATTTTATGATGGCAAATAAATAAAAATATTTAAAAAAATCTGGATAGCAACACCCTGATCACCTAGAAGCATAGAATATACTTTACGACCTATCATACATACCAAATATACATTTAAAATTTCATAAAAATCGGTTCAGCCGTTTCAGAGAAGTTCAACCACAAACACCTTGACACGAGATTGTTATATATAGCATTTATGACCGGCAACGTATATGTGATGCTCGTCGTGTCGCAGCTATTCATAGGCGGCGGTGGCTACTTACCATAAGTTGACCCGCGTGTTCGTTTGTCTTCTATCATATAAAAAAAGTATTACATTATAATATATTACAAAATTCGGCTGAGGGCTGATCTCCCACAAATTTAAAAATCTGCATATTCAGGTCTTCTGAAAACGGCACATGAGAGTCGTTGTTTATTCAATTCTACATTTAATGACCATAATAAAATTAAGTAATAGTTTAGATTTCGAAGGCAAAAAATTAAATCATACAATTTTTTTAAGCAGTAGGTAGTTAATATTATAGATAGAATTATATATATTTAGACGTAAGCCCGTAACTTCTAAACCTGGAAAATTTAAAGTTGAGTTAAACTTGGTTTGACTTACTTTATGTTGCTATGTTCGTACATTGTCAACAAGCATCAGTAATTTATTTAATAAATTTTTAACGCCAGATAAGAAAGTCAATCAATTTTTTTTTTCGAACTGACTACGTTATTGACCTAGCACGATATTAACAGCTTCACCGGACTACGAACGACAATCAACCTGAAGACAACTCATATTGTTCTTATTAATGTTAAAATATTAATGACTGAAGCTGACTTATGACTGAAGATATAGCTGAAGCATTAAAATATATGTTACTCTTATATATATCTTAATACTTTATGGAAATAATTTGTTAGGTATAGAAAGTTTTTTGAATGAATTCAGTGAGCAGATATTTACTACAATTCTTAACCGCAATATTGTTACTTCTTTGATAAAGTCGGCAACAAATATTATTATAATAAATAACATTAAATAAATTGACTATGTCTCCCTCGAGGTGTAAGTTAACTCGATTCTATGATACAATGATTTGTTCAAATTTTCAGCGTTTAAGCACATCTGTGACAGGAACACCTCAAGGAGGTGTTTTTTCACCGACCCTAAGCGTTGAGGATGAAGGTCTCAAGCAACAATTCGAACATCAAACCATTCAAAGGGTAAATATACATAGTCATGTATATTCAATGAAAACGTAAAACTTGATTTTAGCTGTAATTGCATATAAATCTTTGTGTAGTATATAATACACTGCATGTGAAATGTTTTGTTTCACGTAATGATCTAGGTGCATCAATTTTTTAACTTTAAAACATTTCTAGTTATCCCAGTCGGGAAAAAGAAATTGGAGGAAAAATAAGGTCGGATGTGAAACGAGATCAGTTAGTAAGGTAAATTTTGAGATTAAACGAAACACTGTTAAGTGTGGCTAGAACTAAACACGTATTTTATAGAACATTTGGTGTATGTGATACTTGAAATAGTCTGTGAAAATAGGTCATCAGGTAGAGGCAAAAGAATTGTAGTAAATGCCTGCTCAGCTTCAATTGGTAACTCAGTAACTTACAAATTAGAAAAACATATAAATTTAATGTTAATATGTAGCTACTAGACACCTATACTATTCGAGTATCTTAGAAACAAACTTTCTAGAAGCTTCATACTCAATATTTTACCTGTGTAAACGAAATATATTTGCCAATTAAAAATGTGAAGTACTCGTATTCCACTAATAAATTATGAGGAACACGTATGAAAATGAATATTGGTGTCAATAATTCACATAAATTGAGCAAATTACTTACGACTACCGTATCATAACTACATTCTGTCCTTTTTATTATAGAATTAAATATTGAGTACGTCGTTTCTAATGATGCTATTCACGTTGCGCTTTCGTGTAAAAAAATATATAATATATCCGTAAATTAGGTACCCATAAATTTAGATTTAGTAACATATATTCTATCTAGTATATTACTGTAGTAAAACCCAAAAATATTGTGTGATGTGTAAAATTAATACCCATACTTTGATTTTAGGATTCACCGATACTAGACACGATGCCATCTAGCGGAGGAGCGAACAGCTTCTTGACAAGATTAACCAATATGGCGGATCGTGGCGTAATGTTTTGTGGCGCCCAACATGGTGCCTTGGACAAGTACGCTTTAATGGTGTTCCCATTGTGTTTTCTACTATTTAATGTTATTTACTGGACGACATACCTAAGTGAAGCGCATCAAGTAGTGCAGGAGTGATATGAACGTGTCTTATTATACCAATAAACATTGCCTATATATATTGTGCCTATTTACAGACAATGATTATTATAAATATAACTTAGAATATATGCTAGTCAAATTATTTATTTGTAAAATATAAAACTTCGGACATATGTAAATACATATTTATGATCGATGAAGGTAACTATTTTATCTTAAAATAAGCATCGATAAGAGAAATATTAAATATATTCAAAACGAATAAGTACATACTATGAATAGTGCCTCTCCTTTTACCGTTTCGTGATTGTACACATAAAATATTTGTAAATATTAGCACATTATTGAAATAAAACAGAGCTTTGTAGTATTTTATTGTTGTTGTACGGTCTCAGGCTCATGATGAAAACATAATATATGTTAATTTAAATGTTGTATGAACATCAATTCAAACATCGGATACAAATATATCCAAAACAAAAGGTTTATAGATTTATGTTAATTTATCTTATATACCAAGATCTGACTACATAAGAAAGTCTGTCGTCGTTACACAGTTCATCATTCCCAGTTGATGAATCATTTCGTGAAATGAAGTTCAGATTGCTTTGTCTGCTTGTTGCTTTGTAATCCCAAGAGCATCGGTAAGGGAAATATTAAATATGTTCAAAACGAATAAGTACATACTATGAATAGTGCCTCTCCTTTTACCGTTTCGTGACTGTACATATAAAATATTTGTAAATATTAGCACATTATTGAAAAAAACAGAGCTTTATGGTATTTAATTGTTGTTGTATGGTCTCAGGCTCATAATGAAAACAAATGAAAATATATATATAAGTTCATCATTCCCAGTTGATGAATCATTTCGTGAAATGAAGTTCAGATTGCTTTGTCTGCTTGTTGCTTTGTAATCCCAAGCCCGTGGTTTAAAGCAAGAGCGACCAGTCTAATAGGTCAAACTTGGGTATTCAAGTTTAAGATACTTGAATAAGAAATATAAAAAAAAGGTTTTTATTTGTTTAAAAAAAGCAGAAAATTGTTGACGAATAGTTTACTTTTAATTAACGAACGTAGCGATAAACCAACACAAAAATGGGCATACAATTTTGAAAAATACAACGAATATTCGTCGAAAACGCTTCACCAATAAATTGTTTTTGATAATAGTTTGCTGATTTTTCACCCAGTTTTTCTATGTGAAACATCTATAGGCGAGCGTAAACCTGATTGTTAGTGTGGTGAAGACTCAAAACCAAAACATTTGCAACCCTATCTGTATAAACATAAGATTCAAATTGTTTTGTCAGCCACTCGTTCTACTAGTGATACGTGGCACGCGCCGACGACCTAGCGCCCTTTGATAAATGCCGCCAAATACACCGCGTCTGGACCTAGCGGTGATTTCTTTGAATTTTTGTATTAAAAATAATCCATGTTTATATAATAAAATAAATAAACAGTCATTATTTTATGGAACAAATTTGTAATGCTTTTTTATTTTTTACATTATAGTATAGCCGATTCCTGTCGTAATCTGTTCTTTTATGCATATAACTTATACAAAACAATTTCGATGTTTCACATCTGCCAGGCGTCCTGTGACGGTTCAATTTTTAATGTGTATATGGGCTTTAACCGCATAAATATAGCGTTCAATTAATCGATATATGTGTTACGTTTTTTTTTTCAAAATATCACGCCATTTGCACCACCCTTGCCTATTGAAAATTTTCCTCGTATTTCTTAAAAGCATTTTTCATATCCATGTATAGTCCATAATGCATGCCATGCAAGCTATAATCCATGTATGGATACGACAATGTCAAAATTCGTACGGGCAGACTGAACTTAACTTCACAAAATGATTTAATTTCAATAAAAATCAACCATATAACGATAACAAGCTTTTATATTCATTTCTCCCACTCACAGTCACTCAAAAATATTTTTATGACAGCAATCTGGGACCATAATCGAGCTCAGTACAAAAATGATGTAGGAATACGTTTAAAAATAATTTACTCTTAGATTACTCGATAAAACATTTGGAATAATGAAAACATTTATAAAAAGAACGTCCAATATTAATAAATAACTTATAAGTGCCTTTTTTTAGAATAATAAACCAAATACTTCATTTTAATTTCTCAAAAGTATTTAGAATAACGTGACGATATAAGCTAAGTATATTTGTTAATTATATATATTGTAGTGCAGTATATACATATCCCAAATAAACAATAAAATATTCAACGTTTTCCTCCGTTTCATACTATGATATAAGCCATTCAAATATGTATTTATAAATTTAACAGTCGATTGATTCTTAAAATATATTAGTTAAGTATTTTTATATAATCTTCATAAATAGTGTATTTTATACGTAAACTTAGGCAATATTGACCGGCCACCAATATCCTCACATTTGACGCCACCGGACTTCATCTTATGGAGATTTCTGAGGAGTAAGGCTTATACCAACAGTCCGTAGACCATCGAAGAACTCAAAGATAATATCCGAGCCGAAATGGCAGCGATATCGCCCGAGACGTTTGTCAATGTGATGGGAAGTGCAAGGAAAAGAAAAGGAAAAGAGCTCAATAAAGAGGACCACTTGGTCGATATCGTTTTAGGAAAATAGTTAGAATAAACTGTAAAAGTGTGAGCTTTATGAATCAGAAAAGTTCTCTGTAATCTATTGAGAATTGACAAAGTTATTCGTTTGTTTCACTGACCAAATAAGGATAGCGAACCCTATATTATTTGTAACGGATTTACTAGCAAAGTGTTACTGCAAAGCTTAGTTACCTTTATGTTATAGATCAAGTTTTATTTTAATACGTTGAACTTTCATTATGTTTTATTATCTAGTCGTATTTAATAGATAAGTTTATGATCGTATTAGATATTATAATAATTTTACGAATATACTAACCGTATCGTATTGATCTCAGTGGGGTAGAGTTACCTGCTGATGCACAAACAGGTGATTTATATGCACAAAGTGCCCACATAAATAACAGTCATTTTACTAAATTATTTTAAAGATAATATATATATATATAGATTAGTTATAGCAGTAATTAATTTCGAAACCGACAACGATATTAAATGTATGTACCCGAGATGCTGGTCAATGTGATGGGAAATGCAAGGAAAAGTGCTCAATTGTGTATCACCAATAAAGATGACCACTTGGTCGATATCGTTTCAGGAAAATAGAATAAACTGTAAAAGCGTGAGCTTTATGAATCAAAAAAGTTCTCTGTAATATATTAAGAATTGACAAAGTTATTCGATTGTTTCACTGACCAGATAAGGATGGCGAACCCAATATTATTTGTAACGGATTTACTAGCAAAGTGTTAAGCTTAGTTACCTTTATGTTATAGATTAAGTTTTATTTTAATAAATTGAACTCTCATTATGTTTTGTTATCTAGTCGTATTTAATTGATAAGTTTATGATCGTATTAGATATTATAATAATTTTACGAATCAACTAACCGTATCGTATTGATCTCAGTGGGTAGAGTTACCTGCTGATGCACAAACAGGTGATTTATATGCACAAAGTGCCCACATAAATAACAATCATCTTACTAAATTAATATGAAGATAATATATATATACACATTAGTTATAGCAGTAATTAATTTCGAAAACGACAACGATTTTAAATGTATGTAATATAGCAAAATTAGAATAATAAATTGGTTTCTCCAAAAAATTGCATATGGCCGACTAGATCACAACCAGTTAACATAGAGTTAACACCCGCCATAGTGGCGTGTTTAGACACGTCGCATTCCGATAACAGCTTGTTTAAATTTAATAACCAAGCTTGGTGATTGGGTCTGTACACGAATGTGAAAAATAAAATTATTAAGAGCTGAAACAACTTAAAGTATGATAAATATTCTCAAAACACCAACCAGCATGTAATAAAAATTGTGTGTAATCATTAGCTTAATTTAGTACACATTTTAATTTTAAGAATTAAAATATTAATTGATATTCAGAAACATTTGTGTCATCAGTTCTGCAGTTTTATACATTATTGCGTAGTTTTTTTTCTATGTCATAGCAGGCAAACCGACAGGTGGGTCACATGATGTTAAGTGATCACCACCGTCCATAGACACTTCCAACACTAGGGGAGTTGCAAGTGCATTGCCAGTCTGTGTTGGGGGAGGGAGGAAGGGAAGGGGGAATGGAGAGAAAGAAGGGGAAGGGAGTTGGGCCTCCGGCGCTCTCAATGACCGAACGAAACGCAACAATGCAAGCACTGTTACTTCACGTCGGTTTTCTGTGAGAGGGTGGTACTACCCCGGGCGAGCCGACCCATTCATGCTGAAAACAGTAATAGGTTCAGCATGGCTCTACCACCTACCTTAGTTATAGTTACATACCTACATTATAGTTATGAAATTTAAGTGGTAAATCAACTGCACGACGCTTGTCTATTCCGTGATCCTTAATAGATATATCCACAAAACTCTTCAAATTCCAATTTATCAATTATATTTTATTAGGCCTGCCTATACTCAACCATATAGCAATATTTTGGACTAGTTACAAATAGGATATTCCCTTAAAAATGGAACGGGTATATGACGATACCAAGGAGTACCTATATATTTTTGTATTTAAAAGTAAGTAGTCGCAAAAGTATAGTAGTAGTAAAGTGGTCTTTTTTTTTATTGTAGCACGGGAAGATGACTGCACTGTACCTGATGGTAAGTACAGTGTAATTCAAAAACAATGGCGACCACCGAGTGACACAAATGTGTGTCCATCGCCGGTCGTCGCTGTCATGCCGGCCTGCGAAAGGCTGGATATGCACAGGCTGACCCCGAAACGCGAGCTGCAGAATCGAATCACTATGGCTGTCTGTTTCGCCATATACATGGTGGTTGCGACCCAGTCAGGCTGTGAAACCCTACCAGCCCGCTTTCCCCATTGCCTCGTTCGTTATTCAGCAGGGTGCACCACGTGCAGGTGAGGTTGGCTTGGATGTCTCAAGTCTTCGATGTTATTCGACACCCCTTACACCCCCAAATCTCATGATTGCAAGACATGTTTCCTAACACAAAGAATTACTCATGCATGGAATCGATTAGAACATTATATGAATTATATCTATATTCACAACTCTATGAAATAAAAATTCAATTGTAAAATTTGTGACTTTACGCCTAACCTAAAAAGTTATGTCATTTGATATAGGTAATATAGATTAAGGCCAGAATATGAGTAGTTTTTCAGTTTCAAATCTGTATATCTATAAATGCATAATAAAATATACATATAACTATGTATTAGCAATTTAAATTGTTAATATTGTAAAGTAATAATTAGACAAGAAATAATGAAATAAAAGACATTATTATAAAATATTTTTAATTCGTTTTATTTGCTAAATATTATTTACATGATCTAGATCTAATTTATATTTACAGTATCTACACACTACATAAGAAATAATAGCTATGGTAATTTATTCAGAGGGTTACAGTATTTTGAGCACAGTAAACAAAATATTAATCTATTATTTATATGGCAGGCAAGATATTACCAAAACTTGTAAGAGAAATTAGGAAAGAACCTTAACCTTTGTTTTTGCAGCATAAAACCTGTTATATTAAATTTGACAACAAGAAATTCCAGTAAGATTATTGGAATAGTTCAAATCTGTAACATTAGTATCATAAAATCAATCTGTAAATTGAAAAAGTACTATTCATAGCCATAATATGCGGCTTCTTTGAAAGCTCGGAACATATCATCAGAATTCCTTCTTATCCTCCTACCTATAGGTTCCAAATCTGCATAACATTTCGGGAAAACTTTCTCAATTATATCAACAGCCTCAGCTTTTCCGATTTGTCTCACAGCCATAACAGAGTACAGGGCTTTTGTTTTTACACAATCCTGGAAAAAAATTAATTGGTAATAAAAAATTAAACCCCTCTTTCGTCTTTATTCTGTTTCTATAATCATATTTTACAAAATTAACTTAAAACAAAGAAATGATAGTGTGTGTAGCTAAAAATGAATACCATATGAGTTAAGAAATATAGTGTGAATTCCTTATTAACCAAATACTTAATTTATAAATATTTTAGTACCATACTGTATGTATCATCTGTATGTAACATCGGGTCTTATTATTGAATACTAAACCAACAAATTTGACACAAGGCATATCAATGGTTGACATTATATGTTTTGAATAATTAAATCTGTGTATATGCTATGCATCGAATGTCGATCTATGTAGTAACTGATATGTACAATCGTGGCAGATTAAACTCTGCTCGAGCCAGAGATGACTAAACTAAGTACGACCCCAGGATTCTATAATTTAACCTACTTTACTCCTAGAATAACCACCATAAAAAAATAAAGTAGAATGTGTGTGGTACTCTCAGATGCATACTTTAGATTTGATTAAGTTTTCATCTAGTTCTGCAGGTATTTCAATATCCTGTAGAACATGATGTCTGGTACGAACCATCATCCCTTCTGACTCCATTTAGCCAATGACCAACCTTGATCGTCATAGAACATAATTTAAATGTTCACTTCTAGCATTGTTGCACAATCTTTTAAGTGTATTAATTGCTCATTATCACAACATCATACAAAAATTACATAACATATCTCATAATCACCTGATGAGCTTGCTTTATTTTAGTCAACGATGCATCACCTTGTGACCATGCACTAGCAAATGAACAATGAGTGAGATTAGCTGCACGGATCTCAGTGCAAGCCAAATGTTCCATATTTTTAAAGTCCAGTTCATTTCTACAGTAATCGAACATGTGAATCATCTCATGCGCTAGGACACCTTGAACCATACCTTTCCTTGTTGAGACATTTTGACACACAACTATCTGTAAAAGTCATTTTACGATATACATAAATTGGCAAATCTTTTTCTAAGGTAGCCTGTTAGCCATACTCAAGTTGAATATTGTCACCAAGCACCTATCAGCCTGTTCCGACAGCTGCTATCAAGAGCTAGTCTTTCTAGGTTTAACGTATTTACCATCTCGGACCACACCATAATTTAACAACAGGTGAGGTTGTTGTGGGTTGTCTTGTAAGAATTTAAAAAAAGATAAAAATAGTCTTTAAAATAAATTTGTGCAGCAACTGACTTTTTTGTGTATATTTAAAATTTATACATCACATTAACCTAAGAATCTCTGCATTGTGACAAAAATAGGCATGGTGATGATGTTTAATATCTATATATAGGGTGGATCAATATGTGACGTCGATTGTGATGTCTGGAAATGACGCCCCGCTCTGTGCATCCACTAATAAAGAATGTAAATATTTATGTTCCTGTAACAATATATGACATGAAAAGATAAACCAGATCGAGTTTCTTGCCGGTTCTTCTCGATGACTGGGCTGTTTTCCGAACCGGTGGTAGCTTTGACGTCCATAAGCGCCTTCTCAGGGCCTAAATTGAATAAAGGATTTTTTTTTTATGTTTTGAAGACAAACCTTTCGAGTTCACCATACTAAAGATTTCACATAATTTTCACTTATAATATCTAAATGATGATCTAGGAGGTGGTAGAGCCACGCTGAATCTATTACTGGTTTCAGCATGAATGGGTCGGCTCGCCCGGGGTAGTACTACCCTCTCACAGAAAACCAACGTGAAGTAACAGTGCTTGCATTGGTGCGTTTCGTTCAGTCAGTGAGAGCACCGGAGGCCCACCTTCTCTCCCTCTCCCCGCCCTTTTTCCCTTCCCTCCCCGTCCCTAAACCCAGGCTGGCAACGTACTTGCGACTGCCCTGGTGTTGCAAGTGTCTATGGACGGTGGTGATTGCATAACATCAGGTGACCCACATGTTCATTTGCCTCCTATGATATTAAAAAAAAAACTATTTTTGTTTGTCAATAATAAATTTTGGTTGCATCGTAGATTGCTTTCTAATAATAAAGACTACTGATCCCTGAGAAAGTGCCTATCTCAATTTGGATCGCATGTCTCCACATAATCAAAATAATGTTATTTTACCTGGTTCAACTCTGGATCATATCCACCGCTGACAGAATAGTCACATACTTCACATGATATATGCCTCCTTACATCAATAGGACTGTAAAATATAAGGTCTACTTATTAAAATGGACAGCATGAAACAATAATTCATGATCCAGCGCATTGTGAGCAACTAAAGACACACAACTAATCAAAAACAAACAAAACTGTGTGTTATTTTCTAGTAAAGTAAGTAATTAATCAGGAAGACAGGTTTGTAGCCCATAGTCAGTTTGAAAAAAAAATGTAATAATTTGCAAAATTAAAACATGACGTAATTTAATAAAAATTCCAAAATATGTTTTGATTAAAGAAACAAAATGACAATAAAGTAGGGCTGCTAAATTACATTTGATTGCTTTATGTATACTTGTGTTTGCTTATTTTAAATATAGATTTAATATATCCTTCTGGAACAGTACACTTTTTTGGTATAAAAGATACCAATAAGGTATGTGTCGTAGAGGAGACATCCTTTTGTGAATCAGTGAGATCATGTATGCAAAATTTCATCATGATTGCTTGAATAGTTGAGTTGTGAAAGTTTAACAAATTAGTACATAGATATTAGTGTCTTATTAAATATCAATTTTCAGCTTTTTCATTCTACAAATGAATATGTGTTACTACACAGATAACTTTTTTTTTGTAAGATATTGAGTAATTTGTTTAAAATTGTAACCCTCAAACACAAAAGTGTGTGTATACATTTTGTAACTTGTATCATTACATCACTTCTAACTTACCATCCAGAGCTTTTGAGGGCTGCCATCATTACTTTAACGATAGGACCTAAAATAAAGAAATATCCTATTAATTCCTATACTATTTTGTAAGGATACAATTATACAAATAAATAAAAAGCTAAAGGACATTGAAAAAGTACAATAAATGCTTATTATGATCTCAATAGCTTACTATTTTTAACACAATGGTATACATTCTTTTCGCATTTCATTTTGTCAATGTTTTCTTTCCCTTCTTTTCCTGAGAGTACATTTCCTATACTCTTTTTAAATGTGCCTCGTCTTTCTGGATACAGATCATATCCCCAAGCTTCTTGTTTACGTTCACCACTACTTTCTTTAATACTATTTTCTCCATTTGTAGATTCTGTATGATTACTTCTATTATCTTCGACCATTTTATGTTATCAATAAAGGTTATAAGCCGTAAATTTTGCTCCTAAGTATGTTGATATCAGCCGGTAGTAACTGTAGGAAATGGACTATTGTAATTTACATACAGAAAGAACAACTAGTTATGTTATTAAAAAGCATGAAACTATATGAGTACGTATTGTGAAAATAATTTCAAAGAAATTATAAATCTTAGACAATCAAAAATTCAACAATTAATGTACCACAGATTACATAAACATCGAAAACACAGACTAAATTACTCAACGAATATACTCTATAGAAAATACTGACATTGGCAACTAGTGCTGCCAGATGTATGTGTGTATGCATGTATGTTTTCAAATGAGAAGATAATTGTCAAACCGCCATCTTACTTTTCATTTCCCATGCAACTTTAGTAAATAATGTACGATCGGTAAAACAGCAGCATATATAACTCCACTTGAAACCAAGTTTCATATATCAAGCATGCTTACTTTGGAAAGTATAAATTAATACTTTAGTGTAAATTATTAAATACCTACTTTAATTTCAAATATTCCGATATCTACTAGGTATATACTGATTTATTCTCAAAATCTACCACAGCAAATTATTAGAGGCACTGTGTAATAATGACAACATGAAAACATTGGGAGACGATAATGGTCAAATCATTTAAAAGTTACATGTAGCAAAACCTCGAATATCGCCAAGACATTTCCTCAAAGACAAAGTGAATCACAGATTCCTTTGAATTTTGATTAGCTTATTTGAAATATAAAATAATGGTGTTATTATATTTTTTTATTGGAAAATCAGTTTATAAATATTTATTTTGATGTTATTTTTAGTATACAAGTATGCATGTTATCATCCCATTCAATAAAAGTACTTCTTGGTAATTCATTTTTTTCATATAGTAGCATGTAGGAATCTGGAAATAAATATTACTATAACATCTATAATATTATATTAATATGTATCAAATATGTTTATTAAATGATTTGTTACCAAATTTATACTAAAAATAATATTTGGTACCATGTAATTATTTAGTATTTTATAGATAGATTATCATTAATTAATTTAAGCAATAAAACATATTATAATTTACCTAATTCACTTAAAAGTAGTCCGAAGGTTTCTTCATTTCTTATAACATTTGCTAAGTATACTTCTAGATTTTTATTTCTATTGCAAAAATTATCAATTACACTACATAAACATTTTATTATTGAAGGGTCATAAACTATGTCAGCCCCAATTATTATATCTGGCACTATATCAGTAGGAAAATTTTCAACTTCATTCCAATCTAACATCATGACACCTGTAATTTAAAAAAAAAACATTCACATAAGTCTTTAATCAGGAATATGCTCATGGGCTATGTAGATCAGTGCTGGAGGATTTAAAACTATATTTTTGTTATTTTTTTAATGGTAAACAGCTGCTGCAATTGATTATTATAATTTTGATTGAAGTTTCACTTACATTAGTAACAAGTTAGGTGAATACTAACATTAAGGTAAGGTACAGTTAGCTACTAATACTCATTTAATTAGTAACAAAATTAACTACAATATTAGTAAATGTGAGAATAACTTAAAAATAAGTAAAATAGATTTTAATTTATATAATACATAAATGTTAAAAAATAATAATAATGCAATCTGAAATATTAGAATAATGTAATTTGTAAATTATGTGATTGCACTTGCAATTACAATCAAATGTATGACTACATAAGAGGACCTATTTTAGGATAGAAATCATTCATGTTCCAATAAAAAAGCTTACTTATGTTGCCAATATTATTGTTGTTAACAAATACAATAGCAAATATTTGCAATAGCTTACCCAAGGTACTGTGGCCATCTTTATAATATGTGGCATGTGAACTTTGTTCTTTAATATGAGTAGGAAAATTTATCTCTATATTTTCACAAATAGTTTTTAGAACTTCATGATGACAATCAGTTAAAAGATAAGAATGAGTTTTGCACATTTTTGCAACAGTTATGCCAGTAAAGCCCACACCAGATCCTAATTCCAAGATGTTTTTGTTTGATAACATTTCTTTATTAGATAGAGCCCAGTCAGATAGTAAAAATGCAGCCTGAATAAAATAAAAATTGATTTTAGGAATACATCACAATAAATTAATACATTAATAACGCATATATTTTTCGCTCTAGATATTATATGAACAATGAATATAGTAACATTTGTTTTTAATAGAAGCTACTTATGTATTAACAACACTGTGCACTTGAGCTTTCTTTGTTTCACATCTCTAACCTAACCAAACCAAGACGGGAAAATTGAGAAAAATAAATCCGATAGGTTAGAACGGACTAGGGAAACAAAGACAGCATGAGCCGGCCGCGACTATTCAACGACAAGAGCACTGTGTTTTTTATATTAACAGCTTGATGAGTTTTAAGTTCAAACAAAACATTTTTGTATCTGTTTGTGTAGGTTACGTTAGACTTGTGTAAAAAGGTTAATACATAAGTACCTACTAAGATTATCATTAATGTTTTTAGAAGACAATATAGATTCTCAAAACTGGTGAAGGGTAGATATTTTAAAAAGTAAACTGCTTGCTTACTTAAACATACATGAGTTTAAATCTCATATAGATATTTACAAAACTTCTCAAAAACCCTTACCTCCCAAGTTTTCATACCTGTTGTACCATTTATAACCATATTATTGGTCTCTTTTATAGTGATTATGTTCTCTAAGGTATCACAAATAAAATAGTGGCGATAACTAAAACCTCTTTTGTCATAGGACTTATTATTCATAGCTTTGCAAAGTTCAATATATAAATCATCATGAACTTCTTGGTTTCGTTCTAATTCTCTAATAATTTTTTTCAGAAATAATCTTATGAATTCATTGTTCAAGGGATATTTTATCAGTAATTTGCTGTGAAATGTAGCATCCAAGAATTTTTGCTGCCATTCTAAATTCATTATATTTACATCATTTTCCTGAAATATAAAACTCGTAAATTTGACCATGTCAATGATATAGGCACAATAAACACAATATGTAAATATGTTTTATAGTTTATTACTTACATTTAAAATAAATTTCAAGGAACCTCTATAAAAATTACGCACTAACAGATCATGTGTAACATCTTTGGCACATTTAGAATTGTCTGGCATAATTATAGTAAAATAAAAACATAAATAGTCAAAATTAATATTATTTGAAACCTATGTTGGAAACGTTCGGTAACCTAACCAGTAACCTTGAAGCTACACACTAGCACGACAGAGTACTAGCACTAGAGGTGTTCGTCATATACCAAATACCAACGTTCAAAAAAACATCGATGTTTGGCTTCGTTATGTTGTACTGAATCAACATATCAGACCATTCAATATCGTTATAGAACATCGATGTATTTTATTTGCTATATCGTACATCGAACATTTACTCAAAGATGTCACTGTTTTACTTGCAGCAATAAAACATTTGACTACAGTTGACAAAACTGTATACAATCATTAAGGTTGACAGCTAAATTGTCGCCCTTAACATAATAATAGAACATAAACAAAAATAAATAGGTTATTTAAGGGTCGGCAACGCGCATGTAACACTTCTGAGGTTGCAGGCGTCCATAGGCTGCGGTGACCGCTTTACATCAGGCGGCTCGCATGCTTGCTTGTTTGCTACCGTTGTGGTATATAAAAAAAAACAAATGAGATACCGACAGGAAGTAGAATAAACTATTTATCAAATAATAATAAATTACAGTTAGCCTCCAATAAATAACAACAACCACTTAATAATTTATAATATAGAAAAGCACTTTTATGACGAATGCTCACAATAAATTATTATTTACCACCGGATATAATTTAAAATCTCACATATTACAACTGCAAATATACATATCTATGTATATCTATATACTAGCTTCTGCCCGCGACTTAGTCCGCATGGAATAGTTACTTTGCGCCAACGTTAACACGCAGCGGAAGCTCTGTAAAGGAAGAAAACCTTTAATTTTGAGTCATTTTTAATTGGTGCTCCGTTCCTATTGGTCTTAGCGTGATGATATAACCCTATTTCTTTCCTCGATAAATGAGATATCTAACACTGAAATAATTTTTCAAATCGGACCAGTAGTTCCAGATATTACCCCTTACAACCTCACAAACTTTATCTCTTTCTAATTTCTATCAATATTTTTTTTTATCTCCACTGATATTTGACGTGTCGTAAATTCATATGTATTTGATTAACTACCTTGAATTAGTTATAAGTTATCATTAAAACTTGGCAGACAATTACCAACTAATTTTATGATGTTGCTTTCACGTAATAGTATGCGCGCTCATCGTAAAAATAAATTCATTATTTTTTCAATGGTGCATATTTTTATCAGATTAAAAAATCGCGTCTCATTTGTTTACTTTTAGTGAAGTGACACTGAAACAAATATTCTTAATGCTTCCGAACTCAACAAATGAGTCATACCAAATTTACTTCCGCTGATGCAATTATTACTCCAATTAGTTATTGAAAATCATTATCAAAATATTGATGACAAGTGATAAAAGTTATTTGATTATTGCTTACCAACTTCGATGAATTTATGAAACGAAATCTAGGTTATTGATTACGAAAATAATTTATCAAATATTTGTAATCATTGAGAAAGTACAATTATAATTTAACTAATTCTTGATATCTCTTGATACGCAGATGTATACACTGTTCATTATCTATTCTTTTGTAAATTGTCTTACAATATTACAGTTTAGCTAAAGTAATATGTAAAATTCAGGATATAATTTTTTCCAATTTTTTTTTTCTGGGGTATACAGTAATAGGATAGTAAGATCACCTATGTGATAATTACAAATTAGGATCTGGCAACAGTATCTACTTCATAAAAAAAAACAAAAACTGAATATCAACGGATGATTTTGTTTGACTGTACGGTACGTATGTATGATACTTTGAGGTTCTGTTTATTGTTATAGTTGAATATATATCTTTATAATGGATCAAAAAAAGGTAACGCGTGTTACTAGGAAACGAAAAACGGAAGATAGCGCCGAAGTTACACCTAAGAAGAAACTAAAAACCACAGTAAAAAAAGTAGTAAAATCTCCTAAAGCCAAAAAAAATATAATTAAAAAAAGTAAGCCTAAGCATGATGCAGAAGATGAGCAAGATGGTTGTGACGAAAAAGAAGTTATTTATGTATGGGATGAACCAGAAATGTTATCACATATTGAGAGAATTCCGCTTAAGTTAGCGCAAAATTTTATAGGTCTTATAACCGAAGGTTGTACATTACCTTTTATTGCAAGATATCGAAAAGGTACTGTTGATAACTTGATGCCTGACCGGTAAGCATTTCTTATAGTTTAATTTCAACATATATGTTATGAATACTTCACAAATTGAAGATAAATTTCTTTCAGGCTTCAAGAAATTTATGAAAGTTATCAAAATGTCTCTCAACTAAAGAAGAAAGTAAAATCAGTTCTAGAGACGCTTAAAAAGTCTAAGAAGTTGACACCAGACATTGAAAAGAGTATTTTGAATGCGCAAAACTTATCTGAACTGGATTTGGTGGTAAATATTTTATTTTCTTTCTATATAATACAAAAATAATTGTGAGTGTAGAGTTAATAACATCTTAGGGTATGTACACCAAATTTGTGTAAAGAAAAAAGGGAGTCATAAAAATATATGCATGATTCAATTATGAAAATACTGCTACATACTACAAATAATATCTGTGTGAATGCTATGGTGTTCACTTTTCTTATTAAAAATATTTTAATATCACTATAAGAAAATGTTTGTTATTTTTTATCACCCTACGTTATATTATGGGCAAATGAGCACAATCAAATTTAATTATATTCATAAAATACGTTTTATGTCAGTCGAACACACAGGTAGCAAAACATTATTATAACATATTATTAAAACCTTTGTTACCTAACAAAAAAACATGCAGGCTACCAAAATACATGTAAGGCAAGGCTATGAACTCCTACAATAGTCGTCAGGTCTCAATGAAGGCTAGTTACAAACTTCATTGACCATTTAATATCAGACAAACTGCAGTCGTGTTGTGAATAGGAAAATTATTTACATAAAGATGGCTTAATGGTAGTTTGTTCAGACAAGCTTATGATTAACATTACTGGGGGATTCCGGGGGGAGAGAGTGTCCTGCTACATTACTTCAAAGCCTGTTTTAGCCTGGACGAGGAGGTTAGCCTGAATGTCTTCCTCTAAGTACTGGTTAAAAGTAAAGTTTCATATTAGTACATAATATTATTATCAAGTATACATAAATAAGAATATAAATACTTAACAATAATTGGGCATTATTGATATAAAGTGTTATAAAACTTTATTCATATAATATTTTGATTTGGGAGTCTAAATTTTCTTTAGAATATTATTTAAAATGATAACACCTGACACAAGTTAAGCTAGAAAAATGATTATTTATTTATAGTTAATAGACAAGCAGCATAATTGCTGATACGTCTATATCGCACTGTGTCTAATTTTATTGTCCGGTTTTGCTCACTGCAGATGTTCACTTATTAAAGTGAGTTTATTTGTCTGGAGCCAGTTGTCGAGTCGGTTTTTAATACCATGGACAGAACTAGCGGATACTACTTCGTCATTAAAGCTATATAAAATTAACACATGTCACATCAATTTTATCATATAGTATAGAAAATAAACTTATTTACAGTATGCTCCATTGAAATCACATTCTATGTCATTAGCAGAAAGAGCTCGTAATCTTGGTTTAGAAGAATATGCAATCAAAGCTTTAAATGGTGAATACATCAATTTAAATAATTTGTGTAATGACAATGAAGAGCTATCAACTGTAGAGAAAGTGGATGGACATATAACTCATATAGTTGCCGATATTATTTACAAAGATACAAGAGTTCTTGAGTTTATGAGGAATTTGTGAGTATGGTATTATATGATAACAGTAAATATTAACAAGAAATTGGAATTGTAATAAGCATGTATTCACATGGTTTGGTCAGATGAGGCAGAGATGGTATGGTATGTTAGATGGGGATAAACTAATTTAATCTGTCATTGTTGTACTTTTGGGGTGTAAGGGGTGTCGATTAACATCTAAAACTGGAGACATCCAAGCCAACCTCACCTGCAAGTGGTGCACCCTGCTGAATAACGAACGAGGCAATGGAGAAAGCAGGGTGGTAGAGTTTTACAGCCTGACTGGGTCGCAACCACCATGTATATGGCGAAAAAGCCCGTCATAGTGATTCGCTTCTGCATGTCGCGTTTCGAGATCAGCCTGAGCATATCCAGCTTTTCGCAGGCCGGCATGACAGCGGCGATCGGCGATGGATAGTGTGTCACTGGGTGGTCGCCATTGTTTTTGGATTTTACTGTGCTTACCATCAGGCACAGTGCAGTCACCTTGCCGTGCTACAATAAAAAAAAAACATTGCTTATAACATTTTTGATCATATGTTTAACAATTGACCACAATCCTACATGATATTATGTTTACAATGTAACTAAATATGATATCATGCTAAGGATAGAGAAACTGGAGGTGGAATTTTTTTCTCAACCATATTTACTCGAACAGACCTACAGATATTTGTCAATAGATTTTTTTTTTATCCACTTTGTAGATAACCCATGATTTTTCTTCACCAAATATGTATGTAACTGGTTGTTTAAATAAAAACGTGTATTTTATTCCTGTTTTCCTGTATTATGTTTATAACATTTTCATTTGAAGATATTGTATTTATATAGCTTAAATGTTTCGATGTCTCCAAATTGATTTTTATGTGCAACCTCCATATTTAAGAACATTTTTAATAGGTACATATTTTACTTATGATTTTATTTGAATAGACTAACTACGCTATTGGCCTATCAAGGCCTTTACAGCTTCACCGGATTACTAAGGCGAGCGCTTAAGGCATTCAGCCGATTTTATTTTGGCAACTAGTTCAAGGGTGTATGGCACACCTCCACACCTCAGCTTGGGCTGTCGCCTGACTCATGCAATTGTTAAGAACAATTGAGTCATGAACTTTCAAAATAAACAAAGTCCAATTGTAAAAGTTCATGTAAGATCTTTAAATCTTTTAAGATTTTCAGTTATTATACATATATACATCGTGTATGAAGTCTAAATGTTACTGTTCATAAGATTCAATCTTATACAATATAAAGATTTTTAAAAAATTTAAACTTGTGAATGGCTATAATTGGACTTGGCTCACTTTGTAATATAAGGGCAGAATTATACTATATCAATAACAAAGTATAATGATTTGATATTTTACAACAGTTGTTCTTATCAATTTATCTGCCGTTAGGTAATTTGCTATTTTAGATTGTGTTAAAATTGATGACAATGACATGACAATGAAATAAACATACATTTTTCGTATCGTGACTTTGAGTGTGGACAATGAAAAGTGCTTTCCTTTTCGTACTCATTGATTGATGCATAATTCTAGCTTGGATAATTAACAGAAAAATAATGATATTTTCGATTAATCGTATTATTAGTTATTGTAATTATCCCCTATATATAAATAAAGAAAAATAAAAGAACCTCGGAAGTTTTTTAATAAAGTCATTAATTACCTCTGTTAAACTATTTTGAAAAAATATTTATTTATTTCAAGGAAAAATGAAACTAGATTTACAGTACAAAGTAATCGCACGAAAAGTTCAACTAAAGAAAAAAAAGAAGAAAATGAAAATAAAAAACCAGATCCAAAATCGGATCCAGAAACATACAAGATATATTTTGAATGGAAATGTCCGAGTCATTTTGTGAAGCCACATCAAACTTTGGCAATAAACAGGGGAGAAGATGAGAAAATCTTATCTGTTAAAGTTATAGTACCAGACTGGTTTTATAAGAAACTCGAGAGGTATGTTCATATATATATATTTATATCTTCTGTTTATAACTTTAACTTAGTCAATCAGTTACCAAATTGTTATATTAAGTCGATATTACTAATTCTTATTATCGAAAACTTGAGACGAAACATGGGCGGTGTTTAATTCCAATTTATTCGTTTATCCCAAAGTATTCCTCTATTTTGTCTCTATATAATAGAACTTGAGCAAATATATTTATACAATATAATCTGTATGTAACAGTACCTATATATTAACGCGAGAAATGAAAAGACTTTTTTGACATAGTCGGATGTGTAAAGTGGGAGAAAAAACGGTCGAACGAAAACGTTTTTTTACAAACGCTGCCTTAACGATGAAAGATATATGATTAAATTCTAGAGAAAAGTTTTAGAGCTTGATAATGCCTACAAAAAAGTCACGAACACCATATGTGTAAATTTTATACTTAAGTCACAAAGTAGTTTTTTATAAATGGGTCAGCTAGTAGTTTTATAAACGAGGTTTTTCTCAATGTTATAGATTATGGAGAATTAGCTGCTGGCAAAACTAGTTTGGTATAAGACAGACAACAGCTATATATATCAAAACTAGCTGATTCCCGCGACTCCGTCTGCGTCGTTTATTATCTCAACTGTTTTGTTATAAATCTCAAATGGATTAGGCAGCGTTTTCGACGAAAACTTCTAGGTGGCTTGATTTTTTCCGACACTTCCAATAATTGTTATATTTCAACCAATTTACAGAAAATCTTGACTAATTATATACCTAAACCTTCTTTGTGAATCACTCTATCTATTAATGAAACCCACATAAAAGTCCGCTCAGTAGTTTTTGAGTTTATCGCGAACAGACAGACGTGGCTGAGGACTTTGTATTATAATATGTAGTGATGATACATATATGTTAATATATTTAAGGTACTGTTTAACCTTATGGAAGAGCAACTTCTGGATTAAGAAAGGTCTAGGCGACGCTTACAATCGCCTAATAAAGCCGTGGTTATCGCGCCAAGTGAGAACAGATCTAACGAGTGCTGCTCAAAAAGAAGCAGTCAAAACTTTCACTAACAACTTGGAGAAATATCTACTTACTGAACCTATTAAAAATAGGACAATAGCAGGTCTAGATCCAGGATTTAAGGCTGGCTGTAAGGTGAAATCACATGTTTAAAGTTTGATTCAATACTTAAGTGTAACATTTAAATCATAAGTTAATAATGTTTTGAATGCAGTTTTCACTTAAGCTCAAGCCGTATCTTTGATATGTGATAGGAATGAGAGTTAAAAATGACACGTATAGATATTATACCCAATGATATTATAACTAAAAAGCTGTAGATATATTACCTACACGATATTTTGACAAAAGAAATTGCATGATAACGCACACATACGTAAAGTAATATTGTACGCCACACTTTCTTAGATAAAATGTGGAAGTGAGATGGCATATTCTCAATATTGGTGGTGAAAAAGAAATAATTATATTTTGTTTAGATACGAGTGGATTGACGGGACAGCCATAAAAAATAAGCTAGTTAGCCAATTTTTAACAAGCCGCTGTTGAAGCGCTTATAACGTATCTACAGCTTTTTAGTTATAATGTCATTGTCTCGTGTAATTTATATGGGATTTCCAAATTTATTATAATCATATTTAGTCATGTTAATCTCGCTTACATACGAGTATATACATTATTTTCTTATTCTTTTATTATATAGAATGGACTGTATTATTAGTAAACTACATCAGATTTATGCTTGTCTTTTTTTTTATTGTGGCTCGGCAAAATGACTGCACTATGCCTGTTGGTAAGCACAGTACAATCCAAAATAAATGGCGACCACCGAGAGAGAATCTATCCATCGCCGGTCGCCGCTGTCACGCCGGCCTGCGAAAAGCTGGATATGCACAGGCTGATCCCGAAATGCGACCCGCAGAAGCGAATCACTATGACGGGCTTTTATCTATTTATTTATTATTTTATTGTATTGTGATTTTGAATATATATATACCGCGGAATGCTATCCCTTTTACACTTATCAGTTACTGCATAATGCTTGCTTTTTCGCTCGTTGCAATAACAACGGCCGAATATTGTCATTACCAATATCGATGATAATCGACAACGTATAACCAACAACAGAATAATGATGGTCTTAATAATTTGTTATCCTAAGAGTAGGAATAACGCATTACATTATTAAGTGTTGAATAAATTACCATGTTTAAAAGGATATGAAAACTGTGTATATATCTTCCCAGGTCGGCATTATAAATCCTAACGGTGACAAACTGGACATAAGTACAATATATCCCGACTTACGACATAACAACAAGAACGATGTTGCTGCTGTACAACTGAAACGACTGTTGGAAAAACATAGGTATGACATATATATATAAATATTTAAAAAATCGGTGTGTGTGTGTTCACGTGAACTGGTCAGTAAAGAAGTTCTTTACGCTTTTTTTCGCAATTCCGAATGTAATTCGATGTGGAGATTTGTATTGTTTATCCTTTCGTCACGTAAGCAAAAAGCGTTATGCCCCCACCGTGCGGCCCTTTCTGTCTCTCTGTGTGATCTGTATGTTGTTATTTTATACTAGCTTGTGTTTGCGGCGTCGCCTAATCTACATATTTGACCTATCCCATGATACCAGTACTTGTTTCTGACTGAAAAGTACACCATGATCTTTTCTGTACTTTCTGTACTCCTGACAATGTATTCGCAAAATTTGATGATGATCGGATGAGTAGTTAAAGCGTGAAAATGTATAACAAACAAACTCATATTCGCATTTATAATATATAGTAGCGTCTTTGCCCGCATGGAATAGTTACTTTGAGCTAACGCGAACACGTAGCGGAAGCTCTTAAAAGGAAAAATAAACGATTTTGAAACATACTTCATTAGCCTATAATATCTATGTTCATAAAGCCTATAATAATAAATATATTCCTCGATAAATGAGCTATCTAACACCGAAAGGATTTTACAAATCGGACCAGTAGTTCCTGAGATTAGCGCGTTCAACCAAACAAACAAACTCTTCAGCTTTATAATATTAGTATAGACTAGCTGTATATAATTGTGAGACCTTCTATAATTGAGGCATATAAAATCAAAAACAGCTAAGTGCATAGAGACCAAATTTGCAGGAAACGAAAAAAATGTTTATCTATTCTCAGAGTTGGAGTTTTACTTATATTCAAAGTTTCAATTTTAGGGAGTGGCATAGGCTATTGATTTTGCCTGCCTATGGCCAACAGCTCTAAAAAAGAAGTTCAAGAAATTAAAAAATGTGATAATTCCTTAACTGTATTTTATTCTTACTTTACTTCTTATTTGATGACTTGGTTGTACTTAAATGTATTTGATCCCAAAATCAATTTTAAAACGAAAATTAAAAGGCTTTAGCTGTATTTTATTTCTTGTAGGAATTAAATGGTGATTTGCAACCAATAAGACTAGATGGCTCCATACTCAGTTCATTTTTCGAACTTGTGGCACTTGGCTGTCTTTGATTCTATATGCCTCAATTATAGAAATGCTCTTTAAAAACAATTGTAAGTACGACAGGCACGCCAGTTATAGTAAAATGTAACGTATGCATTAGATATATAAATACTAACAGTATGGCAAATGAGGTTTATCATCAGCAACATATTTGTAACCTTAACCCACCATATCCCCTCAGTGCTCATTTACACTGTATAAGGAACTAATGAAAAAATGACTTAAATATAGATAATGATATAATATGCTCATATTATCAATAAATAATACGTTTATGGTCTAATATCTTATTATAGAGAGACCCTTTTATCTTTAAAATTACTATTAATAATTATAATGTTGTATTGTAAACAACGAATGAGCTGACGTTTGAAATCTTGCATAAATATAAATCAAGATATGAAACTTTATATCTATCTAAGGAGTTTTTAATATTTGATAATTTAAATAAAATAAAATGGCCGCCAAAATAACCAAAAAGGCAATATAATTCAGAATACATATATACATGAGATTTATGAATTTCAATTACAGTTTACAGTGAACAACATATTTTTGCTAAATTTCACGCGGACGATGTCACGGGTAACAGCTAATCTAAAATTGAATAACCTAAATTACTTTTTATACAAAATATATTTTATAATCGGTCCAATCGTTTTGCTCCCATGCACATACACACACACAGACATACGCACTTCCACATATGTATAGGATAAAAATAGAGAGAAAGTGGGGCACGGAGAGGAAATAACGCTTTTTCCTTACGTGACGATTTCTACCAGTTAACTCCTATCGCGAGCCGCGCTCAGGAACTTTTTCCAATAAAGTTTATTTGAAAAGTAATCAACGTATAATTTTTTTTTGTTTAATCTCTCAGCGTGGACTTGATCGGTCTAGGTAATGGTACAGCCTGTCGACAAACGGAAACATGGTTGAAAGAACATGACATATCTCAGAATATTCCCGTTATTATCGTACCTGAGCAAGGAGCCTCTATTTATTCTATAAGCAAAGAAGCACAAAAGGTATCCTATTTATTTTATTTATAAACTAGCGGGCCCGACAGAAGTTATCCCGCCCTATCTACTGGTGAAAACCGCATGAAAATCCGTTCATTAATTTTTGTATTTATCACGAACAGACAGACAGACGTAGCAGAGGACTGTGTTAGATTAGAGAAGTAGTGATATACTTACCGTGTAGTAAATTAAAAAAAAATTGGGTTAGTTGTATTTATGCTAAATCCAAACAGTGACAAAAACATACTAATGTTTTTTTTTAAATCAGTAACCTATATGAGTCACAAATGTTACAAAATTTCGAAAAACAAAAACTTGTTCAGACAAAGCTCTCGATTCATTAAAATAATCCGATTTTAACATTCTCCGTTTACATTTTTAGGTGCTTACTTATAAGTTAGAATAGATTTTATTTAATGTTACAATTTTTAGGAACATCCCGGTATGGATCCTAATGTTATATCAGCATTATCGATTGCCAGAAGAGTACTCGATCCATTGGGTGAATTGATAAAAGTAAGGATCTAACTTTAATTTCATATTATTATTTGATATTGTAACTGTACTATAATTGTTATCCTAAATTTATTACGAAATTAGTCTTGTAAGAACCCGTTTACTTCAATTTATCGTATAACTTTAAACGAGCGGTACTTGAATTTATATATATATATATATATTTATTTATTTTATGTATCTCGTAAACGGCTCTAACGATTTGGATGAAATTTTGTATTTAGATAAGATTTTGTTTTCTAAGTTAATGTATTTATGTGTGTTCTCCTACAAAAACGTAATTTTACACAAAAAGAACATAATCGATTATTAAATGTTATATAGCGCCATCTAGTCAATTGTTGTGATACTTACATTGTTGTCAATGAGTGATAATGATACTTCAAAATCTTGTGAGATGGCACTATATTAAAATATCCGAATACTAATGCTTTTGGCTTACGTCCAATAGCACCGATTGAGTTATTGTGCTAACCAACCAACAGAGTGTTCTCTCGCCCAGATATAGATAAAATAAACATCACTTTAGTTTCAATTCGAATACGTTCAATGTGTCTGCACTTTTTTTTAAATATATTTTACTGTGCGAACGCGTTACTTCAATGGCCTCGTCCAGACTTTCCATCAGGTGTGACCGAGGCCAAGCGTCGTGCAGTATATTAAAAAAAACGAATGTAATGATTAGCTTTTTGTGTATTTTATAGATTTATAACATTTGACCACAATCTCTTATGATGTTGAATGAATTATCATTACACTAGTAATCCTAGATAAACACATCCACATGTGTTTGGCGACAGGTTTTTAACTTGAGGGTGGTAGCTGGCCAAGCTAGCTTAGATACTTTCTTTTACCGATATGATTATGTTCAATGATATCATCATATATACAATACATATACAATTAATATGTGAAGCCTAAACTTTGTATCCCTTTTTAACGGAATTGGGCGAACGGATGAACGTGAAATTTGGCACAGTTAAAGTTTATATGGAGGAGAAGTGCAGAAAGCTATATCTTTTATATAATATGTATTAGAAGTACATTAAATTAATTAAAATATGCTTTACTCACACTACTGCTTCTATTTTACGCAACATATACACACATGTAAATAAAAAAGACATTTTGACATCTGTCAATAAAGGACTTCAAAAAAGGTTGTGAAGGAGGTTGCTATGCTCGACTGTATGTATTATTTTACTCTTACGTTCCAATTACCCTTTTTCATTCTACATTCAACAATGATATTATAACATACAACTATTATTATAATAACTGAGTAACCGTGATAAAAACCTTTGATTATGTAAGTAAGTTGATAAAAGAACCCTAATACAGTTCAAACTTTAAAAATCAATGAACTATGGTGGAATGTCGACCACTGGGCGCCCACTAGTTATAAGTAAAAAGGTGTAGCTACGTTACCTACATAATATTTTAACAGAACAAATGACACGGTAACGCACACATACGTAAAGAAATATTATAACGCCACTGTCTTACATAAAATGTGGAAGTAAGATGGCATATTCTCAATATTGACGGTGAGAAAGAAATAGTTATATGTTGCTTAGCGGAATTATGTGCATTATCATGCTTCCATTAACGTTTACACGGTACCGATATCACGTTTGCTAGTTAGCTAAGTTTTAAAAGGG
Organism: Antheraea pernyi; assembly: GCA_015888305.1. NCBI lineage: Eukaryota > Metazoa > Arthropoda > Insecta > Lepidoptera > Saturniidae > Antheraea > Antheraea pernyi. The sequence continues at coordinate 725,870 of MU158844.1, read as the reverse complement.
CGCTATATGACACTTATGACGTATCTACATCTTTTTAGAATAGTATTTTGCTTAGTATCAGGCGAAATCAAGTCTCAAAGATATATTCAAACAAGTAAAAATAGCTGCATATTTTAAAGAGGGTTTAATTTTATTTAGGTGGATCCAAAAAATTTGGGAGTTGGTCTCTACCAACACGACATACCAGCAAAAATGCTCGAGGCCGCTTTAGATTGCGCTGTAGAGAAGGTTGTCAGTTTAGTTGGTGTCGATATCAACACTGCGTCTCAAGCCATGTTGAGGTAAACCATTGCTAACCAATTCCGAACTGAGTAAAGTCTTTGCCAATCTTTTTAACTGCTCTGAATAGAAACGCTCCAAATTTTGGTATAAATTCGTTTTTTTTTCAAATAGTTTAGGTCTTTAGCGTTTGCCCATAATCTCATCTCATGTTAAATGACGAAGTTGTCTAAGACAATAAACACGTCAAACCTAACTTCATAGTTATTGTTAGGTTATCCTAAAGATGGCCATAAAGGACCAAAATGAAACTGCCATAAAATCAATAATGTCATTAATAATAAATATAGAAATAAAACAACACCCGATAATTGCTCACAGATACGACTTTTGACATACACAATAAAAATAAAAACGTGTGGACCAAGAGTCTGCAGAATAGAAGGAAAAAAATGTAAAAATAAGTGCGTGCGTACAAAGTACACATGTCAGAAGTGAAACTTCTTTGGCGAACTAATTTATAAGTCTTGTTTATATTTATACAAATCTAAAACTTTAGAAAAATAGAAAAAAAAATAGATGAAAAATCTGCGTTTACTGCAAATGACGTCACTTCCGTTGCATACCTGCGTGACGTTACATCTGTAAAATTTTTACCCTCATGCGCCTAAAGAAGTTTCACTTCAAAAACACGTCAAACCTAGAGAGGACTGGCTCTCAAGTTCTCTCAGCTCTCAGCACCGGGAACACACCAACAGATGCTAGACGACAGATTTTTAATAGAATGGTGGCAACTAGCCAGGTGGCTTTCGAAAACACCAATACCACCATCGTATGGCTTTAACACGATGGTTTACTTCATTGAAAGCTCTGACTTAGTTACAAGGATTCGAACAATACGTGCATCGACGCAGTGCCCGAACACACTATCAACTAAGTCATGTGAATAAATGCCAATTTTAGATTCATATAATAATATTTTAACTCAGTTTTGTATTAAAATCTTGACTATATTACTCGCAAGCCAGAACTTACGGCTATATTCAGAGTGGCCAAAAAGATTGACGAGATCTGTAATTAATTCCATTTTTAGTAACAATTTTAGTAATACATAAGTGTGTCACCAATTAACATTTGAAGCAGGTACTCATGTCTTTGTTATTTTAAACTTCTCTATATTACTAGTTGATACCTACAACTTTGTCTGCGTTGTTTATTAACATAACAATATATTTTATGTAGAGAGGAGAAAATAGAAGCACACCGCTTGCCCCACTTCCCCACGATGAGAAAACACGCATTCGAAGAAGCATCGCTGTACGCGTATTGCTTATAAATGCCGTGGTTTCTTAAAATTTCAAAAATTTTGTATTAAATGAATATATCGTTATATTTTTTTAGTTAGAAGTGCCTAAGAAGTAAAATTAAAAAAAAATACATAAAGCTAACAAGTGGTTTTCACGTGATGCGTGCATAACTGCAGACTTCTATCCACACATTTCTATTATTTTATTTATATAGATGTATTTAAATTTGATTTATTTATTTACTTTGAGTTTAAGTTCATAAGGGCGGCAAACTATAAAGTGCTTTTGACGATAGAACTAGAGCATAGAAGTATAAAGTGCATGTGATTCTTCCAGTTGAATCCAGTTCCAGTGTTTTCCTTATTAAATCCCCTGTAGATTTATCATTAAAAAAACGTAGATCCTCATTTGATTTACATTTAATTTGTTATGTTAATAATGATTACTTTTTTTATTAGTTTACGAGGCGACGGAACTGATAGGTTTAAATTTAAATATGCCATTGATAATCCAATATATTAACACCTTTATAGACGTATTTCAGGTCTCAATGAAGGGAGAGCGAAAAAGATAATCGCTTATCGTCAGGAGAACGAAGGATTCAGTACTAGGGCGGAGATATTGAAGGTCAGCGGTATCGGGAAAGTAACCTACCAACAATGCGTCGGTTTCCTTAAAGTGTTGGGGGGACCGGAGCCTCTAGATGCCACTATTATACATCCGGAAAGTTATAAAATTGCCAAATCGTGAGTTTAATCTTCATAGTAATTAAAATTCTTTAGGCGCGACGAGCGGTATTTTTGGCAGGAGATAAATTTTTGATTTCGCGTTAAGACATGCTAGTAATGTCCGAACGCGCTATCAACTAGGACCTAAAATTAGGCCATCGTCGCTTCAAAGTCCTTCAAATTACTGAGAAACAAAATATTACCTCTACCTACCTATATATACCGCATGGCATTAAGCTCGCCAGTGTACAAATCAAAAGTGCAATAAAGAATTCATTCATTAATTCAATATTATAACTAAAAAGCTGTAGATTCGTTACCTACATGAAAGTTTGTTCTAAAACTTTCAAAATTATGGACACAAACCTAAATAAACCTAGGTGGAATGACCGGTGCCGAAAACTGCAAGGGGCGACTCCGAGTTATTAACCTTCGAAAATAATACGGACCCCTTTTTTATTTATACTTCGAAAAATTATCCTTTGTTGGTTGGTCGTTAACCTAAAGTTCTTTATTCACTAAACAAGGCATTCGGTCACTGACACGTTGTGCCACGTGCTTACAAACAAAGGCGCGTTTGGGATTGAATATAATTTTTGTATTTCTCTAGATAATTAGGTCAAATGTTAATTTTTAATTGATTATCCTGTAAAAATATTGCGTCCGAGTAACCAGTCACTATTTATTTGTTATAATGTCCACAGTATTTGTTATAAATAATTTAATAAGATTTTACGCGTCATATTTAATATGAATGTCATTGCTGTGTCATTTGTGTGTTTATTGGATACTTCTATTGTTCAGGTTCGCCAAAAAGATAGGTATAAACTTGAAGGAGATAATTCAACCACATTTTCCGGCTTCAGTTGAACGGAAAACAAATACAATAGATTTAAAAAGTACGAGTGAAGAATTAAAGACCGACGTATGCACTTTAGAACTAATAATTAATGCATTCAAACAGAAAATAAATGAAGATAACATAATAACATTCTGTAAGCCGGTCTATTCTGTTTCTATTCACGCGACGGAGCAGATAAAAGAGGGGACGACTTTAACAGGTATGATATTAACAGATTAATTGTCCCTTTTCCATTACATCCTTAGTATAATTGAGTCATTTCGAAATAAACTCTATATATATATAGAATATTCTAATTTTAGTATTTCATACAAGATATTTAGTTTTTTTTAGCTTTTCAGATGTTATTTATTATAGGTCTTCAACAGTATATTTGTAAATATACTAATACAGTGTAAACTCTTTATAACGAATTCCAAGGAATCGAGCATTTTTATTACTTTATAAAGAGGTACTTTTTTTATACCACGGTGGTAGCAAACAAGCATGCGGCATTAACATTAGTTAAACAGTCACCGCAGCTTATGGACGCTTACAGCATCAGAGGTATCACATGCCCTCCCCTCCCCTCCCCACTCCCCCCTCCTCGCCCCACTCCCTCCTTTCTCCCCAAACACAGTCTGGCAACGCACTTGCGACTCCGCTGGTCTTGCTAATGTCTATGGATGGCGGTGATCACTTTACATCAGGTGACGCGCTGTCCGTTTGCCTCCTAAGATATAAAAAAAACCAAATTGAACTAATTTGGTTGGTTATAGAAAGTTTTTATAACGAACGATGTTATAAAGCGTTTTCACTGTAGCAACAATTTTGTAATTAAATTTAAATGTAACCATATTTGTAGACAACCACGGCAACTATATATTAAATTTCAATAAAACTAAATATTTAACTATTTTACAGATTTAACCCAAATAAAAAAAGAAATAATTCAACCCAAGTTTTTCTTTATTGTATACATTATATTTCATTATAAACATATATTGTAATATTTCTTTATATATTTATTTTTTCACAGAAATCCCATATTCAATTGTGAAATTCTTGTATATTAATCTATAACTGGTATCGAAATTTGTTATAGGTGTGGTCCGTAATGTAGTGCCTTTCGGTTGTTTCGTGGACTGTGGAGTGGGAGACAATGGACTTATACACAGAAGTAATTTGGCCGGTCATCGAACACCAAAACTAGGTGACAGGGTCGCCGTAACAGTTGTCGCTTCACCCAAACCCAAAAAACTGCAATTAAGACTTGAAAGAATATTGGACTAATTTGCTGTTATAGATAAAAGTCACTCGTCGTGATTTGTGATATAAAATATAATGTGATTTGCTATCTGATTATCATTTTTTGTCAGATTTATAAGTGTAATGTTATGACGATAATAATTGTTATTTTTTTATTCTAACATAGAAATAGGTACACTTTACCCAAATCGAAAAAACTTCAAGACGAAACAATATATGATTGAGCTGCTGTTGTCGACAGAAATCGGTTGCCGTGATTTGTGATATAATTATCATGTGACTCGCTATGTGATTTTCAGTTTTTGGATGATTTAATAAATGTAATATTATGCCAGTAATAATTGTTCATTTTTAACCGACTTCAAAAAAAGGAGGAGGTTATCAATTCACAAGAAAAGGTACGCTTTACCCAAATCGAAGAAACTTAAACTAAGACTTGAAAGAATATTGAACTAAGTTAGTATCGTATATAAAAATCACTTGTCGTGATTTGTCATATAATTATCACGTTATTTGTTATATGACTGTCATTTTTTGGATGATTAATAAAATGTAATGTTATGGAAATAATAATTGTTTATTATTTAAACTGACATAGCAATAAGAACATCAAAGAGTAAAGATATTGGTTATTCAGCGTCGATTAACGATCCCTCATGTTTTGTATTGAGACCGTATACGTGAAACACCGCTTTGTTGACTATAGCATCACATATACCGGACGTCACTCTGCGAAATAATATTCCAAATGACAGAATTATAATTTACAAATATGTTCTGCAATTTAAAGGATTTCAAATTCACTAAAAAGATACTAATATATGTAGTTCCTAGCTATATGTTTATGTTGCATACAATGCATCTTAACGAGAATGCGTACATTACATTCATCAATATCGCATCTTCCTATAACGGTATTATATTATACTATACTCGCAGAGATGGAGTTAATTGGAGATCTTGTTCACTGAATATTGAAGGATGCTGGTTCCGACATTGGTTTGGCTAATTAAACTATATTAACGTTGGCAACATACGCTTTGCTAACTGTAAAAACATGTCCACTCCCTTTTGAAAAATGTTATATTGAAAAACTTTACTTAGAGATCAGTAGGTGGTAGGTGGTAGAGCCACGCTGTGGCTATTACTGGTTTCAGCATGAATGGGTCGGCTCGCCCGGGGTAGTACCACCCTCTCACAGAACACCGACGTGAAGTAACAGTGCTTGCATTGTTGCGTTTCGTTCGGTCAGTGAGAGCGCTGGAGGCCCACCTCCCTTTCCCTGCCCCTCCCCCATACACAGGCTGACAACGCACTTGTGACTCCCCTGGTGTTGCTAGTGTCTATGGACGGTGGTGATCACGTAACATCAGGTGACCCACCAGTTCGTTTACCTCCTTTTCACATAAAAAAAGTAGGTTTCTGACAAGAGACATGAAATCCGTTTTAATTTTTGGTAAAATTTTAATGTTAAAAGTTGCGCAGAACACAAGTGTAAATTGAACGTTACGTTACTATTAAATATGAATAATTGTTCATTAAAAAAATTACCTTCTACCCAAGCGAGGTTTCATATCGTTTTCTATGACGTCGATCAGTTGCGTGTATGTAGGTATCTCCTCTTTAGCATAAAATTCAATTTGGTTTTTGAACATTTTGCTGTGAAGTGTGTTCCTGTGAAATAGAACGGTATTTTTGTCTTACATACATGGCGTTAGTATGAGATGCACTTAAAACTATTTGGCAAATTAATTTTTCTTAAAAATGTAAATTAAAAAAAAATCTTTCAAATCCGTTAACGTTTACGCAACTTATAAAGTTATTATTATATCGTAAATTTAAGTAATATTCGAACTGGTGTTCTAAGTTCCCTTGCAGTTATTAAATCCGACCCCACATAAACGATATTTAAGGCCGAAAGTATTTTACGCTTGTGGAGGCATTTTGTTACAAAAACACCAAAAATTGGGATTGTATTACCACACGATAGAAGTGAAAACTTTTAAATATAGTATTAATTACTAAGTAATTAAGTACTTGTGTACGCAAAATATATTCACTTGAAATAGACCGATTGACCGAAAGCTTGCATAATGTAATTATATTATGATACCTAATTATTTGAATGGTGCACTCCTTTTTAGACAGTAAACGTGGTTGACCACGACCGCAGTCGAGTATACCAACCCAAACGTGACAGTTCACTTTCTTTCACTGTTCAGAAAGAACGCAAAATAAACCTAAAAAAGACTTAACTTCAAAAACGTAATTAATCCCTTAGAAGAATAACAAATACTTTGCCGCTCCGAATGTCATCTACACCTCTCTACTAGTTCACTAGTCCCATGAACTATGATATAGTGTTTTGGTCTAGACACTAATAATCTAAACGTAACTTATATCAATTATCGGTCAAAGGTAACGCGGGCTCAGTCTGTGAAGGCTTAGCCGCCTGGGGACTCGGACGGGTTTGGAGCGCAGGCTTAAAAGCCCAAGGAACCTGAGGGGCCCGTGCGGGGTGAGGGGCGCGCTATTCGCGGGTGCGGACGCTGCCGCTGCACGAGATGTACTCGGCAGACTCGGGAAGGCCTCTCGGGACATAAGAGACGGAGATTGAGGGCGGCCGGAGGCGGCGGGCGTCTTAGACGGCGAGACCTACCTAGGGTAGCGGGGGCGCTTTGCGCGCGCGGTGCGGGGATATCCGCGATAATTCGCGGTATGACCCACACCGCGGCACAAAACGCAATTCGAAGGGTCGACGAGCGAGACCTCTTTGGTGGAGTGGTCGCCGAGGCACTTAACGCACCTGGGTCGCAAGCGCCAGTTTCGTGCGGAGTGCCCGTACACCTGACAGATAAAGCCGGAGAGGCCGCAGAGGGTCATAATAAAATTAGTGTGATAATTGTAATTTCATCATCAATGTATACCTAACTCTAATACGCTCACCTTTCACAAACATACCTACCCATACTATACACTCTCACTTATAAAACAAAACTCTATACACACACCTCCACAAACTCACTCACTCGCACCCCATACACCTATATACTTGTACCTAGATTTTCGTTAAAGGAAATTTGTTCACTCTCGTAGTGTTAGCTCCGTAAACGTCGTTGATGTTGCGTGCCGTTTGTGCCGCGTTGCTGCCACGATGGTACTCATATTCCATAATTACTCGAGTTTTTAAAGTATCCATGATGACAAAAAAGATGAAATGCGATGAAAATGTAACACTAATCAATAAACAAATGACTACTTTTGGAAAAAGAATTCCATGTTTTTACAATAAAATTAATTTGAAATTAGAATTCATAGCCAAACAAAAATTATTTTGATTTGAAATGGCCAGTACTGCAGAACGGCAATTACATAGGTAAAGACCTATTATTATATTATATGTATAACATCGCGACGACTTAAGAATAATAAATAAATGCTAATTTTAGATATCTATAATAATATTTTAACTTATATTTGTATAAAATTCTCGATTACAGCTAACGTAAGTCCGAACTTACGGATATATTCAGAGCGGCCAAAAAGATTGACGTGTATCTAGGGCAGCGGTTCATACATTTTTAAAACTACAGAATAATTTATCACTTTACTTTAGAGACTTTTAACAAATGACAATAATATAAAAGTCATTTTCATTAGAAATAATATTTTATGTCAACAGTTGAAACAGTGGAATCTATAAGTAACAAAAAATAAATAATGACAAATGTATCTAATTTACGGAACTCTATTTCAAGAAACGCCGCACTTCTTTAAAGGATTTCTTTTCCACGGACTGTAATTTTACTTGATCTTTAAGCTAAAATCGCTTTTAGCACTTTTAACTGTAAAAACATGTCCACTCCCTTTTGAAAAATGTTTTATTGAAAAACTTTACTTAGAGATCAGTAGGTGGTAGATTACTAGTTTCAGCATGGTACTCGGCAGGGTAGTACCACCCGACGCACAGAAAACCGACGTGAAGTAATAGTGCTTGCATTGTAACGTTATAGTTAAATATAAAGGTATATATTTAAATTATATAAAACCCATGACAAATAATTGATCATATCTAACCTATATAGCTACATTTTTATGGTGGTAGAGCCAAGTTGAAACTATTACTGGTTTCAACATGAATGGGTCGGCTCGCCCGGGGTAGTACCACCCTCTCACAGAAAACCGACGTGAAGTAATAGCGCTTGCATTGTTGCGTTTCGTTCGGTCAGTGAGAGCGCCGGAGGCCCACCTCCCTTCTCCCTTTCCCTGCCCCTCCCCTCTCGCCAATACACAGGCTGGCAACGCACTTGTCACTCCCCTGGTGTTGCTAGTGTCTATGGACGGTGGTGATCACGTAACATCAAGTTACGCACCTGTTCGTTTACTTCCTTTTCACATAAAAAAAGTAGGTTTCTGACAAACCAAGACATGAAATCCGTTTTAATTTTTGTTAAAATTTTAAAGTCAATAGTTGCGCAGAACACAAGTGTACATTAAACGTTACGTTACTATGAGATACTAATAATTGTTCATTAAAAAAATCACCTTCTACCCAAGCGAGGTTTCATATTGTTTTCTATGGCGTCGACCAGTTGCGTGTATGTAGGTATCTCCTCTTTAGCATAAAATTCAATTTGGTTTTTGAACATTTTGCTGTGAAGTGCGTTCCTGTGAAAAATAACGGTATTTTCATCTTACATACGTGGGGTTAGTATCAGATAGCACTTACAACTATTTGGCAAATTAATTTTCCCTTATAAATGTAAATTAAAAAAAATCTTTCAAATCCGTTAACGTCTACGCAACTTATAGAGTTATTATTATATCGTAAATTTAAGTAATATTCGAACAGGTGTTCTAAGTTCCCATGCAGTTATTAAAAATCCGTCCACACATAAACGATCTTTGAGGCCGAAAGTGTTTTACGTTTGTGGTGGCATTTTGTTACACAAACACAAACAATTGGGATTGTATTACCTAACACAATTTAGAAGTGAAAACTTAACTGTGTAGGCAAAATATATACACTTGAAATAGATTGATTATATACAAAGCTTGCGTAATGTCATTATATTATGATACCTTATTATTTGAATGATGCACTCTTTTTTAGACAGTAAACGTGGTTGATCACGACCGCAGTCGAGTATACCAACCCAAGCGTGACAGTTCACTTTCGTTCACTGTTCAGAAAGAACACAAAATAGACCTAAAAGACTTCACTTCAAAAACGTAATTAATCCCTTAGAAGAATAACAAATACTTTGCCGCTCCGAATGTCATCTACACCTCTCTACTAGTTCACTAGTCCCATGAACTATGATATTGTGTTTTGGTCTAGACACTAATAATCTAAACGTAACTTATATCAATTATCGGTCAAAGGTAACATACCATAATATTCCATCTATAATTCTGATAATGTCCGTCATCGTTATGTTATTGCTACTTGATGTCTTTCCTCTACATTCATAATCGTTCAAGTCTGAAGAGAGCAAATCGTAAGGAGGCGTCTGAATAAAAAATTGTTAGCTTTCAATAAGCCTTCAGATTCTAGTAGACAAAAACAAATTGGAGATTCCTTTGCACTCGAGGGCCCCGGAGCGGAACCATTTAAAATGTTGGTGACCGTCATTTGTCACTAACAATTTGCTCCGGAGTTAATAATATATTATAATTTTTAGAAATTTCCGTACATTTACTAATTTAAATTGGTAACATAACGTTTTTCGATTCTATTTTCCAATTAAGCGTGTTATGTAAATAAAACTATATTCTCAACAAAAAAGTACCAATTCATTACAAAATGAATATGTCACACAAAATTATACATTTTTCATTTAATATACAAATTTATTCTAATTTATAATTCAATTGAAAAACAAAATTATGTGTAAAAACAAAACGTATCTAACGTGAAAGAGGGCGATATCCGTTCGTCGAAGGACTACTTTCCGAATCAAACTTTTTGACCGCTCTGAACATAGGCGCGCAGAACACAAATTTAAGTATAATTATATGTATGACCGAGACAGCTTAAGGATAAATAAATGACAGTTTTAGATTCCGTTGATAATATTTTAACTTTGCTTTGTATTAAACTTTTAACGATATTATACGCAAGCCCGAACTTTTGGATATATTCACAGCGGCCAAAAAGAATGACGAGGACTACCTTCTACTACACCGACACCTTCTAAGGTGTCAAAAGTTTTAAAGTTTTAACGACTCGTAATGATAATTCAGAAAACGATTAGTTACTGATATGTCTATTAACGACACATTGAATATAGGAAACGGGTATTAGTCAATCATGACAACAAATTTATTTAATTGCTAATGTTATTGTCATATTATCTATCGCATGTACCCAGTACGATAACTAAAATTTTTTATTCCTAAATATAATGCTATTTAACACCCACAATTGACAATTATTATAAGAATTTAATAAGTAAGAATTAATCCACAGTCTATTCTTAACTTATTACTACCATTTTCTGCTCGGATGAATAATTAAAAGTCAATCAAATTATATCTTAAATCTTATCGTACCAACGAATATTGTAATCAATTTTGTTATTAATATACACAAATTTAATATACCTGTTCCCACATTTGTTTCAATAACATCCTAGGGTATCCGTCGCGTTGACCTACGGATGATATGGAGACTGTCATAGCCAAATACGATGGCTGGGGCTTTTCAATGTCTAATACATAGGGTGGAGAATCGTTGATACCCTGAAAATGAACGTGGAAGCATCGTAAGTTCATATCAGGCAAAGAGGTGAAACTTTCGCTCAGGAAAACATCGCTCTGAAACCTAAACATTTGTGTTGGTGTTATATTTGATACGTGTTAAGTTTTAGCCAATTAAGTTAACCAAGTAGTCGATCTGTCTCGAAGCACTTTTAGGTGTGATGTTACACTTGCATTCAAGAACCAATATGTCTTATGATTTATAACCAAGTTATAACCGAGAGAAAATGAGACGAATTCTTCTCTTCACAGCTCAATCATTTAATGGAATAAAATGGCAACTGAACATCAATCTGTCAATTCTCTCAATTTAAATCTCACCCACTCCCTCACTTTGTATATGGACATTTTGAGTGCATTTTTTTTATGTACGATTTCCTAAATATATTCTTTCATACAAACTATGACCTTACAATAATTATAAATATACCAAAAGAAGAATTAACCAAATGGGTGAATTATCCGATACGAAATATATATAAGAGTTGTTGAGGTATGTATGCTGGTACAACATATGTTTCAACAACTTATATATGTATGAATAGTTAGCTTAGGTCAGATAGATCGCCAGCCCAATCTGAGGTGCGTCGTGCACCCTTGCGCTAGTTGCCCAAATAAAATCGACTGAGTGCCTTAAGCGCTCGCTTTAGTAGTCCGGTGAAGCTGTTAAGACCCTGCTACGTCAATAGCGTAGTCAGATAGAAAAAAAGTAGCCGGTCTGAAGTGATGCGCTTACATACATTCGGCGATTGATTTTCATTTATAATGAGCAGTTATTGGCCTCAAAGGTCGTAAATGATCTATAAGAGGGTCGTAAATAATTATTAATGAAAAAAAAAGTTTAAAGAACAATTATTATGAAAATGTTAATACAGGACTCTTACATTTATACAGATCGACAAAAAAAAGATACCTAGTAACCACATTCACATTCCACTGAATTATGTAATTAATCGATACCTCACCACGAAAGTAAAAATGTTGGACGGATTTCAATATTTAACATAAGACAATACGGTTAGAAACAGTAATGGCTAGGGGGACGCGAAATAATTGTGGATACTAAGGAGGTCGGATCATAAGAAAGGTTCAAAAACATTCATATAGACGATATCATTTTAGTATCGTCATCGTCATCGTAACTTAATAACAGTTGAGGCGAACACTGTTACTTCACGTCGGTTTTCTATGAGAGGGTGGTACTACCCCGGACGAGCCGACCCATTCATGTTGAAACCAGTAATAGTTTCAACTTGGCTCTACCACCATAAAAATGTAGCTATATAGGTTAGATATGATCAATTATTTGTCATGGGTTTTATATAATTTAAATATATACCTTTGTATTTAACTATAACGTTCGTATACTTACATAGGTATATGTGCCTAGTAAGGCAATACTTATAAATACAATTTTTATTATTTATATTCTTACGTAAATGTAGCGGGCTCTTGTAGAGTATAAACGGTCATTGTGATCCACTCGGTTCCTTTTGGTTGAATCACTCCCCAACATGGAGTCATCACTATATTCACTATATTAGCTATTCTCTCCCTTAAACACAAGTACACTTATTACAGTTATACTTATCACATTTGTAGTTCAACGATTATGCGATGTAACAACTTACGGTAACCAAATAAATCGCATAACGTGATCTGTGCCATTACATATAGCTACAATGTCCCTTGACAAGGAGTGAGTTGGCATGACATGTAGGGTGATATGCTCCATTGATAAGTACATCTGTAAAAAGGTATACCGAATCATCGTTCAAATTCGTGGATAGTATATATTATTATACAAATCGATTCCATATTCTCTTTACTATAAGTCGACCTCGTCGTATGACAGAACAAAGAAAAATGGTACATCTCCTTCATTTTACATTAGCAAAAGGTACATTTGTATATCGATGTTGTTGTTGTTAATCTGTACATGTTATTCTGGTACGCAATAATAGAAAGTTTTTGCTAAAGATTTTGTTTGTTAGTTTTTGAACCCGAAAATATTGTAACCTATATAGGTATGCGAGCTCCTTACAACGGATGACTTATCGACGCGACCGTGGGAAACAGAAACAATGGGGTTATAAAGATAGCCTATTTCGAATGTTTTCGAATCGCTTGATATGTGACGTCAGAATTCTAGAGATTTCCACCCTCCTCTGTTAAAAGGCATATAAATGCCTACAGTGCGTCAGAATACAATTCTATTCTGAACATCGCGACATCGAATCAAAAGTATAGAATTATGAAACCGCTTACACTTAACTACTCGCAGGCTTGTTAATCTATGAAACAAAAGGAACAAATCTTTAAGCTGACTGTGAGTACAGTACTATCTATAAATACTATATATATACTAACTATAAAGTGTAAGTGTGACTGTAATACAATCGTGAGTTTATCTAAATTTTTGTGTGAACTAGTACAAAAATTTTTTTTGACACAAACTCTAACTACTTACTTTACCTACGCGTATAATAATATATATGTTTGCGTACAACTAAGCACATCAAAAGATAAAGCTTTACGGTCTTACTCACAACATTTGTCCTATGGGTGGATCTTATTATCTTCTCCGTATACTTTGGTATGTCTAGCCTGGTCTCAATGCTATTAGGTAATCCGCCCTGCCCGTGTACCAAAATTTTGACTGCATCATATCCGAAAGATGAAAAAAATGTTACCTAAAGGATAAATACCAATTAGTTTAGCGAGTGTTCTGAAGAGTTATTCGATTTGATCTCTTCCTCTCCTTTTCATAACCCCACCACGCGCGCTGGTCTTCGGAGCCATAGTTTTACGGTAAATCTGGGCACGAACTAAAAAATTCGCAACGTCTTATCTTTGCCGTACCGTGAAGCTGTGGAACAATCTCCCGGCTAGTGTGTTTCCTCCTTCCTATGACATAGGATCCTTCAAGCGCAACGTGAAGAGATAGTTACGCAGGCCGGCATGATAGCGGCGACCGGCGATGCATAGTATGTCTCACGGTGGTCGCCATTGTTTTCGGATTGTGCTATGCTTACCATCAGGCACAGTACAGTCATTTGGCCGAGCTACAATAAAAAAAAAGAAAAAAGTTTTTTTTTATTATCATAACACCTAGTATAGTTGTATCTTAGAAGTAATTCTACTGGTTCTTACCTCGTAATCTATCATTTCAGTAGGCATAAAAGCGAACGGTATGGCCAATTTCCCCAATGGTGGTACTTCAGCGAAATAAAGCAAACATCGTATTACTGAATTTGGTGATATCGTGTTACATCGCAAGAGACGCCAAGTCGTGAAAACGTCCGTCGGATTATACAACCACACGATCTAGAATCACGTATAGTTATATACTAGTCAATTAATCAAATAGCAGCAACGTTACAATTATTTGCAGACTTCACCGATGGCACCATAGAATTATGAAACCGCTTTAACTACTCGCAGCTTCGTTACTCTATGGATGACGTCCACAAATTAAAAAAAAAAGTTTAAAATAATCTATAACATTATCTCAATATTATACAAAATTAATAACAATCCGTAACTCACAACGATAAACAAATTATTATTATGAAACAGTGCAAGAAAATTTACTTTACTAGTATTAGCAACAAGCAGAAAATGTAATAATAAGTAATATTCCTTCTGGAATCTACTAATATGAAAACTCTATTAATTGTATTATAACACGTAATATAGACATCATAAAAAATATATTTTAACTTCTTTGTATGACTTTCATTACTAACCCATAAACAGTTATAATTATTAGAATCCATATATTACTAGTGATGGCCCGCGACTTTGTGCGCTTTAATTAAAAAACGTAAATTACTCCAAGGAAAAGCCGCTTTTTTTGTATCATAAATGGCAAACGAACAGCCGGTTCCTGATGTACCTGATTGTAAGTGATCATCGCCGTCCATAGGCACTAATAACACCAGGAGAGTCGTAAGTGCGTTGCCAGCCCTGTATTTGTGGGAAGGGCGGCGGGAGATGGAGGGGCAGGAGTTTAAAAAGTTTGAGTTTAAAAATCGCGTCAGTAATTTCAGAGATTACCTTTCACAAATATTAAATCTTTAATGGCACCGTAATGATTATATATTATTTTTTAAATACATACTCTTATTACAGGATCCAAATTATTAATAGGCACTCTGCCACAATCCATCACAGATAAATATTCCGGTGTATTCACAGGTCGGCATAATGCAGTGAGTGTACCCTTCGAGTTGAGATTTGCATAAATATTGACGTTCATGTATATTGTCCTCTGGTTTGGTAACGTCATTACGTAACATAACGTGTTTAAGCCTCCTTTCGCATAATTAAATTTTAAATATAGTGACCCAGGATTGTCTGGCTGAAATGAAGTGGGATTTGAAACAGATAAGATGGATTAATGGAAATGTAAATGGACACTGCCTCGACTGATCACTCCTAAAATGAGTCCGAGCTTTCAGACAATAATTTGATGAAATTATACAGCGCGACTGGTTAGTCGCCGGCAATATCTTTACAGGATAATTATTACTAGATTCTTGTTCTAAATCAATAAGAAAATAGGTTCTTAATATTTGACATAATTATCTACAGAAAAACAAAACTGATATACACACAACATCAGGTATACCCAAAAACGAACTAGTGTAATAATAAGGAAAGCAATGAATCACACCGTGCCGCACAGTACCGTACTACAATCCGCGCCCCGCTACCCTTTGTTCGATCGTGCGGCATTCCGACGATAAGCAGTTACGTAATGATTAACCTTGAAAAGCGCCCCTTTAATGTTGTTCAATGAACCTAGATATGATTTTTTACTTTTAAAAGTATAGTTACCATACTTTTAAAAGTTTTAGAACAAAGTTTAACTAAGGTTCTCTTTGTTGTTTATTAGTATTTGTTTTGATATTATTACTTTATATGTTAAATGTGACCATGAACTACCAAAGGATCGAAAGGTGTTAAAATTTAACAGTCACCTGGTATAAGTATTATATACCGTTATTACCAAACTTTTTGGTCGCTCTGAATGTAGCCGTAAGTTCGGGTTTGCCCATAATATAGTCAAAAGTTTAATGCAAAATAAAGTTAAAATATTATAATAGGAGTCTAAAATTGGCATTTGTTTATCCTTAAGTTCAAAAATATACTTTGTTGACAAAATTACTTTTTAAACAAACTTATCCGTTTACTTCTTCTTTCCTGCGCATGCGTGCCACACCGATTGTCCCACCTCACAAATCTCTGAACGCGTAGTACTTATAAAAATAGTAGTTATTCAAAACTCGACTAACTTTGTATTGAAGGAAGTTATCGTGATATTTTTTTTTAAATAAGAACGAGTATGTTTTTAAAAGAAGAAGAAAACTAAAAAAAATGGATTCTATGCAGTAACTGAGTGATGCGCGCACAACGGCAGACCTATCATTTTATCTATGTATATTTGAGAAAAAACACACTGGGCGGCTTTAGAGGCGATAACAGAACATATTTCCATCGTTTTTTTTCAAAATTACATCTATCTGTCAGCTAACATTTATTCCAAAGCTATTGGTATGTTTTTTATAATCTCTATTTTACCGTGACGATTCCGTTGAGAGGTGTTATTTCAACCAACGTCCTATGGAAACACGTGTGACGCATTTCGTATGTAGATATTCCTACTTGTACTTCCACCATATCACAATCGCATATCTTCTCTCTGCGAAGACTCCAAGGTACGGGCACCGAAAATACACAACCCATGACAAATATTATCTCGACATTACCGTTTCGAACGCACAAGTCTGGGGCGTAGATATTGACTGATAGTGGTTTATTAGGACGACAGTCGACAAGTGCCTTGTTTAATCTGCAAATTTATTAAGTATCACAGTTCATATTTTTCCCGTGTCGTAACTATAGGTTGGCAAAGCTTGCAAAATGCCACGAGCACCCGGAACTTGGATTTACTAACATCAAAATTATAACGTGATGATTTTTACAGGGGTCCCATCCAATGTATTTACCACGAGCCTGAAGTGCTATAATAGTTACGTCACTGATTCTTTTGTTTCTTGTGATGTGTTGTAGTCCTTATATGGTGCTTAGGAATTATTTAATATCCGCTGGGTCAGTTCTTATTAAACGACTACTAATTTGGTACTAACTTTTAAGATTCTTATTACATTAGCTTTTTAATAACATCGTCAATTATCATGGGTATGATTGAGAACAAGAACTACCAATAGCATAAAGATGATTCAAACTTGTAATACTATACACGTAGACAAGTTAGTCTACTATTTGGCTCTTATGAAACTTTTTGGTACATATATCTCCGTTTTTGTCTGACACACAATAAATAATGCCAAGACTTATTTTTTAAAGATAATTAATAATACAATATTATCAATAAAATCTATTTAAAAAAAATTTTAGACATTTATGTGAATAATTTTATACTAACTCATCGATATTAACGATATTCCAGAGGCAATGATTACTTAAAATAACAGGACATTTAACAGAAATTGTTCGCTTAATCTGTAAAAAGAAAAGGTCTGCTTTATTTTGAACCTCGTACCACGGTACTATGAATTTAAAAAGTTACTCGTCTCCGTAAATTAAATAATATATTCATATGCCGAACTCTTCGTGCGGACAAACCGGGTATAATTGATTGAAATTAATGGGCTTAATTTTTTTGTAAGACGTCGTAGATGATATAAATAAAACAACAGTATGACCCACTGTTAGTGACTTCTTAACTTCTGGAGCTATTTATCCAAATGAATCGATATTTCTTTGGTCAGACCCTTCGTCAATGCTATATAGATGAGACCTTGTATTCGTTATTATCGAATTTTTAATTTATGGATCAAAATGATTCATGTAAGTTTTATGCCAGAAAAGAAAACACATCTGCTACCTATCGTAGCGATGTAATCAAATTATTCACCATATTATGCGCTCAAATATGAATGAAATGTAAAATATTTGATGTTTTTTAAAAATTTTGAAGTTATACTTCTTTTGGCCCGTTAGGGAAAAATGATGAGAGTAAATTTCTACGATGCGCGCGCACACCGTCACGAAAAACCGACACCCTGAAGTTAGCTATAGTCAACTTTCAATGCATTAAATACCTTTTTTCTATTGTTAGTGTCGTTTTCTCTACAAACGTAGAATAAGGCGAAAGATAATTTTTTTGAAAATATTTTTATTTTGTTACGCCAAAGAAGTTTAACTTCTAACGCGTGTACACGTACACACACACACACACACACACACACTTTTTTTCTTTTATTCGGAGCGATGATACTTCAGTAGTTATGTTGTTCGGAGCCCATGTTGATCGAATCATCGCAATAATGCGTTTGAACCCTTGCAAATTAAGCGGAGCTTTCGGAAAGGAAAACAAGACGAAGATCTGACGCCAAGCACATATACGTGTGTTCCGGCAGCTGCACTTGATAGCCAATCACTTAAGCGTGATTTTTTTATATCATAGGAGGCAAACGAACAGTTTGGTCACCTGATGTTAAGTAATCATCAACGTCCATAGACACTTGCAACAACCAGGGGAGTCGCAAGTGCGTTGCCAGCCATGGGGAGAGTGGAGTGAGGAATGGGGGAGGGGGCAGGAAGGCGGGTATTCGGCTTTCTCACTGACCGAACGAAACGCAAGAATACAAGCACTGTTACTTCACATCGGTTTTCTATGAGAGGGTGGTACTACTCCGGACGAGCCGAACCATTCATGCTGAAACCAGCAATAGTTTCAGTGTGGTTCTACCACCTACAAGTATTTACCCTTTTGGATCACATTGTCATTTAACATCACGTGAGATGGTAGTCTAATCTATAAAATATCAAAAAATGCTTGCTATACGTATTACAAAGTTCAAGCGTAGTTTGCTTACGCTCTACGATGTTCCGACAAAAATACATACATACCTTTATAGTAGGATATATTCCATCGTACCAAATAGTGCAAATGGTCCTCTTTATAGGTTGTATCTCGTCTATTTCCTCAAACTCCGTACGATACAGCACTGTGTATTTAATGTCGATTCGGCGTGGCCCAGCTCCGTAAGGAGTCGTTATCAGTTTAACATCACAGAGTTTGGACGGCTTTAGACTGTTCTAATATTGATAAAAATTGGTAGCATGAGAAAAAAATAATTAGGTTTTAATTTTTTTTTTCGAAATGACTACGCTATTGACCCAGCAAGGTCTTAACAGCTTCACCGGACTACTAAGGCGAGCGCTTAAGGCACTCAGCCGATTTTATTTTGACAACTAGCTCAAGGGTGCGCGGCACACCTCGTCTTTGGCTGTTGCCTGATACATGCAATTCGCAACCTATCTGAGCGAACCTAAGCTAACTATTCATACATATATGAGTTGTTGAAACATATATGTGTACCAAGCATACATACCTCAACAACCCATATATGTATTTTGTATCGGATAATATTCTAAACTATTTGATAAGGGAAAAAATAAAACCCTTCCACTTGCATGTGTAAGCGTGAATGCGTGCACGTGTGTGGAGGTGATATGAGTAATGTTGTCGCAGTGATGTAAGATTTTGTGTCACTGTATCGCGCGAGCAGCGTACTCAAGGGCTCCACGCCGAGGGAACAGACTTAGGCTTGAGCAGCTGCCGAGGGGGGGCTAGTCTGGTGTGCGGTAAACGAACTCACATTTACATTATAGTATTAGTTAGGAAGTTGAGATGATATTTTATGATTCTAATCAAACATAATTTTTCTAGGAGATATCAATTGAATAAGTAGATACCATATAACTCATATAACACTCTATGTACGTACGAAACAATAATAATAATAATATATAATAAAAGAAATTATGACTTACCACTGTAGAATCGATTTCAAATCTGTCTCTACTGAAATCATCCTCCATCCCGTCTATAACGTAATATAATTTGGATGTAAAGAAACATGAACCGTTATTATATAGAGTAACAGAAATTGTTTTACTCTCTCCCACTACTATATCGTGTAAATTTAATGTTTTAGGTAAAATCTGAAATATGTTTCAATATATAAGATTTAAGATTTGGAATAGCTACAATCCTCATCAAACTTTTTGATCGCTCTGAATATAGTTGGAACACATATTTAGGTTTAAATACATATTAGGTCTTTACCTATGAAATTGCCGTTTTGTATGAAAAAATTTAAACGAATTTTTTTCATGTACTTTTTAAATTGTATCAATCGAAGTAATCACCCATGCAATTAATGCATCTTTGCCAACGCAGTGGCAGTTTATTGATGCCCTTCTTAAAGAAATCAGCTGGACGGGAAGCAACAAATTCTTCAAAGGCATTTTGTACTGGCTCTCGGGTATTGAATTTTTTTTCTAGCCAAGGAGTTATCCAAATTCTGGAAAAAAGTAGTAGTCTGTAGGTGCAAGGTCTGATGAGTAGGGCGGATGACGGAGAACTTCCAACTCCAGTTCTTGCAACTTGGAGACCGTCTGCTGTGCAGTATGAGGTAAGTTTTCTAAGTAAGTTCTAGGGGTAAATTTTCATTTAGGGCATTGTTTAGGTGCTGAACCAGGATCCAACCATCTTGCTGAGCGCTTGCGGTTATCAAACAGAATCCATTTTTCATCGCAGGTAACAATGCGGTTCAAAATTTCTTCATTTGTGTGTCTGTTAAGCAGTACAAGGCATGTCTCGACGCGTACTTTGCGCTGGCGATCATTGAGTTCGTGGGACACCCATTTGTCAAGTTTTTTACCTTGTCAATTTGACGCAAATGGACCGATATTGTTTTGATGCTAACGTCGAAAGCTGCTGCTAATTCAGCCGTAGATTGTGTATCATCAGCTTCCACAATCGCCTTTAATTCGTCATTGTCGACCAAAGTCTTCAGATGACCGCAAGGTTCATTTTTCAGGTCGAAATTCCCAGAACGGAAGCGAGCAAACCAATAACAAGTGGTGCGTTGGTTTGTAGTGTTAGCTCCGTAAACGTCATTGATATTGTGTGCCGCTTGTGCCGCGTTGCTGCCACGACGGTACTCATATTCCATAATTATTCGAATTTTTAACGTATCCATGATGACAAAAAAGATTGAAATGCGATGAAAATGTAACACTAATCAATAAACAAATGACTACTTTTGGAAAAAGGATTCCATGTTTTCAAAATAAAATTAATTTGAAATTAGAATTCTTACCCAAACAAAGATTATTTTGATTTGAAATGGCCAGTACTGCAGAACGGCAATTTCATAGGTAAAGACCTATTATTATATTATATTATATTATATGTATAACATCGCAACGACTTAAGAATAATAAATAAATGCTAATTTTAGATACCTATAATAATATTTTAACTTATATTTGTATAAAATTCTCGATTACAGCTAGCGTAAGTCCGAACTTACGGATATATTCAGAGCGGCCAAAAAGATTGACGTGTATCTAGGGCAGCGGTTCATACATTTTTAAAACTACAGAATAATTTATCACTTTACTTTAGAGACTTTTAACAAATGACAATAATATAAAAGTCATTTTCATTAGAAATAATATTTAATGTCAACAGTTGAAACAATCGAATTTATAAATAACGAAAAATAAATAATGACAAATGTATCTAATTTACGGAAGTCTACTTCAAGAAATGCCGCACTTCTTTAAAGGATTCTTTCCACGGACTGTAATTTTACTTAATCTTTAAGCTAAAATCGCTTTTAGCACTTTTACAAATACCGTTTTATCAATTTTCTTCACGATTAGTCGAAACATTTTTCACCTCAGCTTAGAATTAGTATTTAGAACTATATGGACGACTCTTTAATTTTTTTGCAAACGCCTTTGTTTTGTTTTGTTCATTAAAATATCAGCAGCAGAATAAGAACGCACTTGTTAAAGAATATATGTTTTCAGTTATCATGGAAAGCGTAATTACATAAAAGTCAATCACTACTTATATCTGAATAAAGAACATTTTAAAATTACCTACCCTCAGATCTGGTAGTTCTGAGAATCCAGAAATATTTATAAATATCTCTGACGGTTCGCCCACTGGTCTGGAATTAAAAGATTTGATTTAAAAAAAAAGTTATTTGTAGGAGAAAGTACATATATAAACTTTGGCTTGGGCTGTCGCCTTGAATACAACATTGCGAATTGATCTAACCACGGGCACCGGCGACATTATAATATTTTTATGCAGCGTCATCCTATTGAAGTGCTCCAATAGGTCAACACAGAAGTACGGGTGACCAATTTTAAGAATGAAATCTATTTATTCTGGTGCCTAGATTTAGTCTTTACGTCGACGATCTGCCATTGCATTTTCGAATTTAATATTCAACTGTTCTGATTACAACGACGCAATATGTTCAATCTTAATATCAAAGTACTTGTTTCTTTAATTCGCTGTTTTATGTTTTTTAAGAATGGTAGAGCCACGTTAAAGCTTGGTTTCAGCATGAATGGGTCGGTTCTTCTGGGGTAGTACCACCCTCTCATAGAAAACCGACGTGAAGTAACAGTGCTTGCATTGTTGCGTTTCGTTCTGTCAGTGAGAGCGCGCGAGACTCACCTCCCTTCCCCTCTCATCTCCCTCCTCACTCCCTTTCCCCCAAACACAGGCTGGCAACGCACTTTCGAATCCCCTGGTGTTGTTAGTGTCTATGGACGGTGGCGATCACTTAACATCAGATGACCCACAAGTTCGTTTGCCAGGTATGACATAAAAAAAAATGTTTATCAGGCTCATGCAACCAGGTCGAAAAGTCGACCAGTTAAAAACTAAGTGAACACGTGTTTAAAAATACTTATTAAACACATATTATACTAGCTTCTGCGTCTAGCGTCTGTCTGAAATAATTACTTTCGACTAACGCTAACAAGCAGCGGAAGCTCTCAGAAGGAAAAAACACCCCGATTTGGAAACAGTCTTCATTGGTGCACCGCTCCTATTGGTCATAGCGTGATGATATATAGCCTTCTTCGTTAAATACCTTATCTAACACTGAAATATTTTTTCAAATCGGACCAGTAATACCTGAGAGCAGCGCGTTCATCCAAACAAACAAACCGTCCAGCTTTATAATATGATTATAGATATGTGAAGCGATAATTTCGAATCGTAATCCGTGTAAAGCTGCTATCTATTATTGTCAACTGTTCGTACAGCTATTGATTGCATCAATACGAAAATTTATTTAACCAATGGGAATAGAGTAATAACAGCCTTTTTTCGCACTTAGTATATATACACACTTTATATTTTTTAATCTTCTTAAGTGTAGTAAATTAATATAGTATGTTAATTATTAAGTAATGTGTAATACCTAAAAATAAAATATTATTATAGTTTCAACTCACTTTTCATCAATTAAACAGATGCATGAACAAGTGATAGTCGTCTCATAAACTTTATTCGCCTCTTTTGGAAAGAACCACCAATGATATCGAACTATTTCTTTAGGCGGCAACAATACCCATCCAATGTTGTCTGCTCCAAGCCATGACACAGAATTCAATACTCTCATACTGAAATTTAGTATTTATTTACATTCCCCATATCAAGTTTGCCTTACCAGGCATCCGGCTCCAGGTGAAAACGTTTGGCTTATTATAGTATATAAATAAGAGTGCATATTTTAGTTGACATAACATGAATTAGAAATTTTGAATTCATATTTAGTTATTATTGCTATCGTTTTTTTATGCGAAATAGGGAATTAAGCGGCGGATACTATTAGGCTTTTGATAATTAATTCCCTTTATACAGAATGCGACTAACAAATAAGTATTTACGTTATTCAAATACTATAAGAATAATTTCAAGGATAAGTGAAGTTACTCGTAATACGACAATAAAAAACGTAAAATAATATTTCGTGATGGTATTCTCAACTATATTTTCAAAAATGATAAAAGTCCCTAAAGAAAATAAAGAGGAAAAAAAAACTATATGTTTTATTGGAATATATCTTTAGATATATAGATAGAAAGAATCAATCTTACTGTATATCCATTCTGGTTAGATTATGGAAATATGCGGTACAGTAATTTGTACAGCCAGTAATCGTCGGTGGAAATTCATACATAGCGTGCGCAGCCGGATTATACCCTTGAGACATAGCTTCCACTTGACTGATCTCTGCGTTACCGATTAGACATATGCGTCCCTGGTTAGTATTACGTAGAATTGAAATTATCAAAATTTATTTTTATCATCTTTTATCCTTATGTACGTATACATATTTAAATTTATATGACATAGTTATATACATAAATTTTATTTATTTATTAATACTTATTTATATAAGCGGAGATAAAACAGTATTTTTTTCGAATTGACCATACACTATTGGCTCTATGGGCTTACAGCGGACTAATGGGCCGTGCACTCAGTCGTTTGGCAACAAGCTCAAGGATGCCAAAGAGGCTTGAACTATTGCCTTGAATGGAACAACGTGTATATTAGTAAACCAAACTAGCTAAGCTTATCTTACATATACGAATTAGTAAAACATACATGGTACCGGTATCTGTGCCTCACGAACTCAAGTATGTATTTTATATCTGTCAACTCGGTTAAATTACACTAACAAAGTTCGACAAGGAGATTTTGGCAGGATTTTGGCCTGTATAGTAGTGGATTTTATATTTTACTAGGTGACCCGTGCAACTTTGTGTGCATCGAATCGGTTATGTAATTATTTACGACATCACATTAGAAACCTCAAAAATAACAGTATTTCTGCACTATTTAATGGATGTTATTATACATATAAACCATCCTCTTTAATCACTCTATCTATTAAAAAAAACCGTATCAAAATCCGTTGTGTAGTTTTAAAGATTTAAGCATACATAGGAATATAGGGACAGAGAAAGCGACTTTGTTTTATATTATGTAGTGATTCATAATCTTATGTTAGTTGACTCTATATTATGTAAAATTGGTGATGTTTTTGTAATATAGTTTGTTTATTGTGCATAAGTGAAGTGAATGGAAAATAATACCACGGACCATGAATTCTGAGATGCCACAAAAACTCCATGGAAAGTTCTAACGAGATGGCCACCATCTTGTTAGTTGATTGATATTATATCAAGAAACTTGTAATATTGATACTCACTTGAAAATGGCAGTAATAGTCTAATAGAAGACTGGTAGCCAAAATTAAAATAGAAGAAGAACTTGTAATACTGTTAACTACTTGACAATGGCAGTAATATTGTAAAAGATTGGTTGGCAAAAATAAAGTTAAAAAAAAAGTTCGACAAAACGGTTACCTATAATTTTGTCGTTCGTTTTTCAACAGACTTCCTTATTTATTTTCTGTTTGGTAGGTATTAATGAGCTTAAGTGTTATCAGCAAAATATTTTGAAAAAATCGGTTATTTCTTGACATTGGAACTTGAAAAATTAATGAATTATGGTCGAATTTCGACCACTAGTATAAATAAAACGACAGAGATTTGCCGCTGTATAAGCGTCACATAAAAACTACTATATGGATTTCGTTCATTTTTTTTAAGTTATAGTTCTTAGACACTTGTTCTTAATAAAAAAAAAGATCATGCAAACTCCATTTCATATAAAGTTCTCAACAATTTAAGAAAATACGATTTATATAAGTACTATGCGTTAAAGCAATGTTTGTTTATCTGTCGTGGAAGAATGGGGCAAGCGGTGCTCATATTTTATCCTTTGTACATGAAGTATTGCATATTCTTAAGATAATAAACTAAGTAGACCAAGTCGCGGTTATCAGATAGTCTCAAATATCAACATGAATTGTAAAACGTACTTTTTGGATTTTATTTATTACGACGTCCCAAGTTTCATAGTAGTCGCCACATGTTTTTGGTTCCAATGCCACTGATATAATTTGCCATCCACGACTTTGAACTACGCCACACATCGGCAATATCACGAAGTTCCTAAAAGCATTCAAATCGTTTACCTTGGCAATAGTTAATCTTTTTAGAATATCACATGAACATCTTATCGGCAAAATAGAAAACGTACGTTCCTTGTGGAGCCTCGAACTTAAAATACATAGGTATTTCCAGTTTATTGGACAACATGAAGTTGGTGAAAGTACTCCTGGTTGGAACGGTCGGGGGTAAAATAACCTAAAAAAATAAACACAAAAATATTAAAAGGTTGAACTTCCCATTATCGTAGTAGGTATATATAGTCATGGGCGACTTTGAAACTCTTCTTCCAGAGTTTGTGACATGATTAAGGAAACAATGTATTTATTTATGACATAAGTAGTAGACATATTGGTACACCCGTAGATTAATAAAACACTACTTGCGTCAGAAAAATAAGTGTGTCGTAAAGGAACCGGACAAAAGTGAAAGGCGTGTTCCCAGGTGGTCACCCATCCGAGTATCGACCACGTCCGACGTTGCTATCCTTCGGTAATTGGACACGAACGAATATTTCTCATACTCTACCCGACACAGTGTTTACTCTCACCACTTTTCGTCATACAAAAAGTTTGCCGATCAGAATTTGAAAGCCTTCCCATAAGAACTTTCATTTCAAAAACATTTTGTTATCAGCGTAATATCAAATAGACTTATTTTCATACAGTTATACTACAATCACGCTTACAACTTACAAAGCTGTAGTCACGATCCTCAAGAAGATTGCTTCCTTATTTATATTTGCTCCTATATTTAGAACAGAACTCTACTCGGATGTACCACGGTGCGCTCTTTTCAATAACGAAGGTTGGAAACCTCTGACTGTTGACGTCATTACTCGAACGATTTGATAAAGTTGGAGACAGGCTATTTTTAAGAACTCATTGTATTCGGCTACCACGGTCGATGAGTCATTGTTTGTTTATTTGTATGGAGTTCGAATACAGGTGTAACAATATTAAGTTATAAACTATCTTTTTTCTCATACCTTCACTCGCGTTAATGCAGATTTGATCAATCACTCAGAAATTATACATTTTTCTGGATGAAAGCTACCATAAGTTCTTTTCTGTACTCCCGAAAACGTTTACGCAACATTTCATGATGATCGGTTAAGTAGTTATGGCGAGAAAACGTAACAAAGAACCAAACTCACATTCTGATATCTAATATTAGGTCTTTACTTATGAAATTGCCGTTTTGTATAAAAAAATTTAAACGATTTCATGTATTTTTTATTTGTATTAATCGAAGTAATCACCCACGCAATCAATGCATCTTTGCCAACGCAGTGGCAGTTTATTGATGCCCTCCTTAATTAAATCAGCTGGACGGGAGGCAACAAATTCTTCAAAGGCATTTTGTACTGCCTCTCGGGTATTGAATTTTTTTCCCGCCAAAGAGTTATCCAAATTCTGGAAAAAGTAGTAGTCTGTAGGCGCAAGGTCTGGTGAGTAGGGCGGATGACGGAGAACTTCCAACCCCAGTTCCTGCAACTTGGAGACCGTCTGCTGTGCAGTATGAGGTCGCGCGTTGTCGTGCAGGAGCAGCGGATACGATCGATTGGCCAATGCTGGTTGGAGATGTGCCAGCTTTTCCATCATTGTGTTCAGTTCTTCACAGTACACATCTGCAGTAATGCTCACCTCGTTTGGTAAGTAGCTGTGATGAATCACACCGGCGCTAGACCACTAAACAGTGACCACCACTTTTCTAGGGGTAAGTTTTCGTTTAGAGCATTGTTTAGGTGCTGAACCAGGATCCAACCAACTTGCTGAGTGCTTGCGGTTACCAAACAGAATCAATTTTTCATCGCAGGTAACATTGCGGTTCAAAATTCCTTTCTTCATTTGTGTGTCTGTTGAGCAGTGCAAGGCACGTCTCTGGCGATCATTGAGTTCGTGGGGCACCCATTTGTCAAGC
Organism: Antheraea pernyi; assembly: GCA_015888305.1. NCBI lineage: Eukaryota > Metazoa > Arthropoda > Insecta > Lepidoptera > Saturniidae > Antheraea > Antheraea pernyi. The sequence goes on along the minus strand of MU158844.1, from coordinate 697,878 downwards.
TTTTTTACCTTGCCTATTTGTCGCAAATGGACCAATATTGTTTTGACGCTAACGTTGAAAGCTGCTGCTAATTCAGCCGTAGATTGTGTATCATCAGCTTCCACAATCGCCTTTAATTCGACATTGTCAACAAAAGTTTTCGGACGACCGTGAGGTTCATTTTTCAGGTCGAAATTCCCAGAGCGGAAGCAAGCAAACCAATAACAGGTGGTGCGTTGGTTTGTAGTGTTAGATCCGTAAACGTTGTTGATGTTGCGTGCCGCTTGTGCGCCGCGTTGCTGCCACGACGGGACTCATATTCCATAAGTACTCGAATTTTTAACGTATCCATGATGACAAAAAAGATTGAAATGCGATGAAAATGTAACACTAATCAATAAACAAATGACTCCTTTTGGAAAAAGAATTCCATGTTTTTAAAATAAAATTAATTTGAAATTAGAATTCTTAGCCAAACAAAAATTATTTTGATTTTAAATGGCCAGTACTGTAGAACGGCAATTCCATAGGTAAAGACCTATTTATTATTAGTTAGATTACTAAGAATTGTTGCATATTGTATATACCAACAGAATATGTTCAAAGAGGGCTATATATAGTTAACTATTACCAACAAGTTTGACCTTGTTAGCTAATAAAGTTATCATTACTATCTGTTAAATGTACCAGCTTAATAACTTTAACTCGTACCTCGGTCGGAGCGTCCCATTCAGTCAACCATTCCGTACAAGCCGACCAAGTGTTCCCTATGCATGGTATGCGAAACCAAGTATGCTTGAATTTAATTTGATCAGAGTTTTCGCTATAGCGTTTGTATTGATAGTCACCACACATGAGATAGGTGAATACTTCATTATCTACTTTAGGCCTGGATGAAAGCATTTTAGTAATTTAAAAATATACTCAAATCATATATGGAAAAAAATGTCATTAGCTAGAGATGCTTTACCTATATCGAATAGTAAATAATTTAGATTCGTTTGGAGGTATCACCGTCGCTATAGGATCGATCAGAAACACATCGTCTGGATCTGTAATAAACAACAATTAAGTAAAAGTTTATAACTTAACAAAAAAAACATCATAGCTTATCTTCATTTATCATAGCTTTTTTGTCATAGATGTCATAGAAGACAAACCAGGCAACTCCAGGTGTGTCGCAAGTGCGTTGCCAGCATAAGTGTGGGAGTAGGTGGGCCCCCGGTGTTTTCACTGACCGAAAGAAACATTACAATGCAAGCACTAATACTTCACGTCGGTTCACTGTAAGAGGATGGTACTACCCCGGGCGAGCCGATCCATTCATGCTGAAACCAGTAATAGCTTCGTCGTGGCTCTACCGCCTACAAAAATCAGCTTATAAATAATCAATAGAATCCTTAGTTAAACAAGAGACTTACAAGAAAATCATTTGTGAAGAAGGGTAGTTGGAGTTAATCGATTGTGGTTTTACAATTAATTTTTACGATGGAAAATCGCAAACACTATATTTCAATATATGAGTAAATGCAGGCCGTTACTATACCAGATAGAACATTCTCTTTGGCCAAAAAGGTGAAAAAGTCTGGAGTAATAATTAAACAAAGCAAACCTTAACTTCAAAACTGGGAAGCAATTTAGATTCCAATCATAACGAATACGAAAATCAACAGAGTATCACACCTGGTAACCATTGAATATAACCTTCTTCTTGTTGATGGTTGGTAACGCATAAGGTCTGTGATATATTCCTTGTTACATCGTTAACACTTCCTGTGCCAAAATCCAAATACCTCTCAAAAACTGATGCCGAAGGTATGTAATACAGACGATTAAGACTGTTCTCCATCAAGTGAACAGAACGGCTCTTTCGTTTCCAGTTTGTCTCAAATGTGTGGTCATGTATGTTGAACAACGGATTATCAGGAAGAATTACTGTTGCCAAAACGTTCACAAATAATGGCTCCTGAAAACAAATGATACTCTTATGTTTCCCAGTGACTATTCGAAACCTCACGAGTATAATGACCTCATAAGAAGTACAGAATAGATGTCATACATGCATTATTGCCCTTGCCTTAGAAAGCTGTGAAAGTCATATAGCGTTTTAACAAATGCTGAATTTATTGTTTAACAACAAATATTACAAATGATAGCCTATGTCAACAAGTAATTTCGTACCCTCAACTTTATAAACATATAAAATATACGCATGGTGTTAGATTTTAGGCAAATTTATATTTTTTCAATATTACCTGATTCAATACTAAGCAGACTAATTCTGCTGTATAAATTCCTAGTGCAATACCGGTGAATAGAACTGTTGTTGATATTGTTTCATAAGCCCTTATGAGCCCACAGTTTCCAGTAGAAATCTAAAAAAAACATATATTACTCATATAAAAAGTATTATTGTTATTATGAGAAATAATTTTAACTTGTCAATTCGTCTAACCATAACACTAAGTGGGTGAAATACTTTCTCTTGTCAACCATAATGATGCAGTATCGAGCAAGCCTGCGTACAACATTAATTGTCGTCAAGAACGGTCATGAAGGGTTAGTTTTTACAAAACCATTGGCGACTATCACTTTTAAATACATTCAGTAGATTACCCTATGCTCGTTAAAGATCTAGTGATCCCGATTGTTTTTGTATATTAGGTTTTCCGGTGTCCATTTTCATCAGGTTCTATTTGTGAAATATGGTAACATATAATATAAAGATCCTCGTCATCATATTTATTATTTGGTATAAATAAAATTATCGAACATAGATATATGGGTCCCAGTAAAATGTAACGATATGCCTATGAAAGCCTGGTTGCAGCTTGTGTTAATTAGATTTTCCAGAACCAAAGAGATAAAAGGGTTAGATGTAATTACAAAATTATGTACATTCAATATACCTCCACAAATGTATTTGTGCATCATTAATAAAAAATGCGGAAAACCCCGTGACATCATGTTTGAGTGATTCTATAAGAAACATAAGTTGTGCAGTATCTTTACTTTACGACCCCGTAATACATAAATAAACCCTTCTGTTATTCCAAAGAGTACAGCGTACAACGTCATAGTTTGTCTTCTAAACGTATTGAATACTCGGAGGTTTACCTGTCTACGCAAGGTTCTCGTACAATTCTTTAGCATAATATGTCACCTCTTAGTGTACGTCCAGAGTGGACGTTATAATCGAGCGTCGAGCTTAGCGTCGCGTCCGGCGTTAGTTTCAAACGTATGCATTAATACATGAACTTCCTGAGTAGCGCGCGAGCGTCGCTCGTGGACGCTGGACGCACCGCCGAACGCAGATGCACTCATGCCGTACATTTAGTTTTCCTATTACTACAACGATACGTCAGTTTTCTATATGCTCATATTAAAAAATATATTTTTTTTACCTGAAAATATCCCTGACCGCAAATAGGTATGAACCATTGATATGTTGTTTCCACAGCTGATTTATTAACTATATTAATTACTTCCTTTCTTAATTCAGTCACATTCTTACATATCCTAAATACAAGTTTCTTCCTGTTTAGTGATACTTTTGGTCCTAGGAGTGGCAGTAGTAAAAAATGTAAGAAAATTATAATTACCAGGATATTCAATTAACAATTTTTATAGTCCTTTATCAGAAGTAACATAGATCACATTTCCTTATTGCAGTTTTTCTTATTCAAGGTTAAATGGTCACGACAAGGTATATAAATATTTTGATATTTTACTGAATACCTATTCCTTAACTAGCAAAATACCGCGTACAAGTTGAGATTTTGTTGTAAAGTATCTACTTATAATTTGTACTTAAAAACTAGCTTACTATTGGGTTTAGTATTGTAATATATGTTATACTAACGGCTCCGGCGGACAGTGTCCCGCCCTGATTATAAAACAATCCTTGACAAATTGTATACCAAAATGTTCCTCATGAATCACTTTATGCACTGGTGAAAACCGCATGAAGATCCGTTCAGTAGTTTTTGAGTTTATCACGAACAGACAGACAGACAGACAGACGCGGTAGAGGACTTTGTTTTATATTATGTAATGATGATAAAAAATTGGTCGCTTGTAAAGTCGGTTTACGGACGATAACTTCACGTGATAACGTCATAAGAAAACATTGATGTAAAATTGCATACTTTTAAGAATTAAATCGTTCTATGTATGGATAGATGCGTCACATGCCGAATACTTAGGCCGATCACGCCTCTCTGTAGCTTGTTCCGCGTTCTCGCTTGCACGCTTGGCTCAGGTGGACTGTGACAATAGGTCATGCTTTTTCGAGCGGTCAGGCGGCGTTCATCGATTTATAAGATATTATCACGTAAACAAAATTACAAATTGTTGAATTATTTAAATGATAATATTTCAATAATTGAGAACGTATAGCGATTACATTGTTAAGTCTTTGACGGCTTTACAACATAACCTAATGGACAAGATCTATCTTAAGATCGATATAATAAGTATCCATCCATCCATCTATTTATTGGGAAATATAGTGTTATACAAGTGGTTAAAACAAAATTCTAATATTCTAACCGAAACAGCTTCCACTGACAGTCAGCCTGTATGTATTACCAGCTGTATCATCTACTATGTAGTATTCCGTGTACGACTGGGCGGGGGTTTTAGCTTTAAAAACAACCCTTACATTAGCATATTCTGATGGCTTTACCGGAGTCGAAGTAATAGACAATTTAAAAACATGATCGATGTTATTCAAAACATACAATTCTGATACCCGGTATGTTAAATATTTCTGTAAAATCAAAAAGGAATTATTTATTTATGCGATACAATATCTAAATATTACCTGAGAGTTATTTGAATTGAAATGCTATAAAATAAAAAATGAAAAATTTACTTACGTCCGAGATATTTTCAATCGAAACAGTTTTTTCTGACTCTGTGTCTACTGGCAATAGCCCAAAATCAACAATTATTGCCGAAGAAATACTATCTTCAGACACATTTTGCATTATTTCAAGTTGATATAATACAAAATATTACAAAAGTCATAAATTAACAATATCACAGTGGACACGAATAAAAAACCACGTGAAATATTTTGGCAATTTATATAAATGATCATATCTTAAAGGAGAATTTATACAAAACTGGTTAAGGTTTTATTACGAACATAAGTCTTAGGTCTAATCTTAGAGACACCTAATGATTATTGTTAATTTGTCTCACTTACTGATGAGCACAACACAAATTTAGGTATAAGTACGTATTAAATTATATGTGTAACCTTAAGACAACTTTGGGATAAATAAATACCAAGTTTAATACATTACTAAAGTAATATTTTGCCTTTGTTTTGAATTTAACCTTTGACGAAATTATTCACATGCACAAAATTAATGACTATATTTAAAGCGGTTAAAAATATTGACGAGCACTGTATATTACAGAATCTTCATAAGGATATTTTGTGCAGATGTGAAAATTAAAATTTAGAACTAGGTAAAAAATCTTTTTTGTCATTCACATCTTTATTTGACAACAAATAAATCCTATTTATTAAAAATTAATACATCAATTATCGAGTGGATAGTAATCAGAAAGTATTTTATGATAACTTCAATGTACCAATAAGATTGCTAGCCCCTTATTCGAACTTCCAAGTTGTTTTTTTGTCAATTTGGAACTCATGATCTGCGTTTCGTCCTCTTCTGCGCAGTAACCAAGCGATAGGTTTTATACGAATTTCACCACGATTACATAATATAGAGTTAAATAGCGCAAGGTTAAAGAATAAGAATAATAAATGAAAGCCATAACATCACAGATTGAAATCTTGCTAAATACCGCACTTTACATCATTTTATAAATATAACCAATATAAAATACTGACACTGGCAAATACAACTGCAATGCTAATTGAAGAAAATATAGTGCTGCCATTGTCATTAGTGTCAGTATTTCTATTACGGGAAAATAAATAGGTAGATGCATTTATGTACTCTTTTCTCCCATATAACAAAAAAAACGTTATTCTTATGGAAAAAGATGATTTCTGTAAACAGTGGGGAAAATACATTGTGACTCATTATATTACTTTTATAAGTGTATTTCTTTACTTATCTTCCTGTAGCCAATATTTTTCGATATAATAAGTGCGTCGCTCTTACATCCTTCGTAACTTGTATTTCCTGATCTCGAGATGCCCTCTTCTATGTGTGCATATCCTGAATAAATGGTGTTAGAAACTGAAAATGGATTCAGGAACTGACTGGCTCTGCGAAATCCTACAGAATGTACAACTCGAACAATTTTATTTGCCTATTAGAGATCAATTGCAGGTAAATTATTATTTACGTAAAGAATATTTTTTAAACTATTGATTTCTAGCTAAACATATAATAAATATGTAACATTCGCATAAGTTTGTTATTATTAAGTATGATTTATTATTAGTATAATTGAGATATTAGTTAAAATCATTATATATTGAAAACTTTTATATTTCTATGTTATTTTTAGATTACGAGATTAGCACATTTTGACTATGTCCATGCTGATGATCTTGAGAGGATTGGCATCAGCAAGCCTGGTGTCCGCAGGCTTTTTGATGCTGTTAGAAAAAAGAAACTCCAATTATGGAATCGTAAATTTTGGAACAAACTATTTGGTACTCCAGCAAGTTCAATTTCAAAGGAGAAAACAGACTTAGCAGTGAGATCGACACAATCCAGTCCAAGAACAACATGTATAATACTCGAGAAAGATATTGTGTGAGTATTGATTATGTTTTTATGATCTTTAATAATAGATGTGGTTAACTTTCGTATATAAAATAGCTAATAACTGTTTTATTGCCAATAAATTAATGAAACCAATTACAATATGATGATGTTTTATAGGAAAGTATAGAGTTAATAAATGGTCCATATAAAAAATATTATTTATTGCTTTGTGAGTAGTATAATTTATTTGTTGAATTTTCTAATTTGGAAACTAAAATGTTGCAATAATATCTATAAATTGTTATATCCTACATATGGGTTAAGCTTGTATAAACAAGCTTATATTAATCACATCTACTTATTGGATCATGAAGAAATGATACAGAGATTTAAGCATATTTATGTGGTTAGTTAGTTAGTTCATAATTAGTATAGATGGCAATTTGAACAAGAATATTTACAATAGTTTGTCTCAATGATATTATAACTGTAGATACATCATAAGTGCTTCGACAGTGACTTTACAAAACTTGGCTAGCCAGTTTGTTTCTAACAGCTATTACGTCAATCCACCTGTATCTAAGACACATATAACTATTTCTTTTCCAACATACATCTATATACAGAATATGCCATCTTACTACCACATTTTATCTATGATTTTATTATGTACTAGCTGACCCGTGCGACTTCGTCTGCACCAAATCGGTTATTACCGGTTTCGATTGTACTTTTAAACGCGAAAAATCTAAATACATCTCAAAACCCGATTGCAGCGATACCTACTGTTTCAAATTGTGAATCCCAACTATCCAGGGACTCACTCAAACATATACTCAGTTGGTATGTGAGAAATATTTTAAAATATGCTTTGAACCCGTTCGCAGCATCACCTACCAGGTCCAATTAAGATAACAAATAACCTACATATATTGCCGATAAATGTCTTCGGAGTACGTTGTCCCAGTACCTTCTGTCCCAATAAGCCTACAACCCGTTCGTAACATCATCTACCGGGTTCAATTAAAATAAAAACTAACCTACGTATATTGGCAGTAATGTAAAAAAAGCTTGAGAGGTCCATGGACCTCCAGTTGGAACGTAGTTCCTTTCCCTTTTTTGTAGGCGTTTACTATACGCTCAGTATAGTTTACATTATAAAATATCAAGTTGATAGAGTTAAATTGTAATTTAAACGTTAAAATATATTCATAAAATAAATAATGATAAATTAAACACTGAATGACATCATAACTATTTTCAACTTGTATTAAAACTTTTTCACACTACATTGTATTAAAGAAAAACATAAATATTAAAAAGATATGAGCAACATGTGTCATCTGTCACTTGCCTGTGACTATTTGTCTAAGAGCTAGGCAACGGTTTCGACAGCGAATTGGCTGCCGGTAAACCTTTACAGGCAAAAATATTGAACTTTATATAATTTTAGAATGTTTTGTTTTTCACTAACTTTTAAACGCTACTAAAACGTGAATTTATTATTGCCAGACATTTTTGATATTAACAATAATGTGCCCGATGCAATTTTTTGTAAATAAAGAAGTATGTTCAAACCATGTTAAGATATCTGTAATTTTATTGAAGTTATATTTCTTTTGGCGCGTTAGGGAAAAATGATGAGAGTAAATTTTTACGATGAACGCGCACACCGTAACAAAAAAATGATGAGAGTAAATTTTTACGTTGCGCGCACACACCGTCACGAAAAACCGACACCCTGAAGTTAGCTATAGTCAACATTTTGTTTCTTTGTATTTGTTGTTTGTATTTCTTTATATTAAAACTTTCATTGTATTAAATACCTTTTTTTTATTGTTAGTGTCGTTTTTTCTACAAACGTAGAATAAGGCGCAAGATAAAATTTTTGAAAAGATTTTTACTTGTTACGCCAAAGAAGTATAACTTCTAATGCGTGTACATAAGTACACACACACACTTTTTTTTAATATTATTTTATTTCAACATAAAAAAGGGTAAATTAAAAATATAATGTATTTTTTTATGTCATAGGAGGCAAACGGACAGGTGGGTCACCTGGTGTTAAGTAATAACTACCGTCCATAGACACTTGCAACACCAGGAGAGTCGTAAGTGCCTTGCCAACCTGTGTTGGAGGGGGAGGAAGCGGAAGGGGAGAGGAGGAAGGGGAAGAGAGGTGGGCCTCTCCGGTGCTCTCACTAATCGAACGAAACGCACTAATGCAAGCATTGTTACTTCCCGTCGGCTTTTTGTTAGAGGGTGGTACTACCCCGGGCGAGCCGACCCATTCATCCTGAAACCAGTAATAGCTTCAGCGTGGCTCTACCCCCTACCAAAACCTATGTATAGAATAACTTAGTTATAACTCTAGCTTAGCGCAACACTGGCTGTATAATAAAGATAGCCATAATTGTGGAAGAGCCTGGTTAACAAAATGAAATATGTTCTTTGCAAGGGAAAAAATAAAATGGTTTGAAATGAATTATTTTGTTTATAAAGAATATCACCAGGCACATTATTGTCAATAACAAAATTGTCTGGCAGTGAAAAATTCATGTTTTTAATAACGTATAAACGTTAAACTTATAAAAGTTACTGACAAAAAATGTTCCTTAAATTATTTATAAATCAAAATGTTGATCTGTAAAGGTGTAATTCGCATTAAAAAATACAACGTTAACCGGCTACCAGGTATCCTGAATCGTGTTTGGAAGGGCATAATATATCTTCATATTAAAGAACCAACTTTTCTCAAATTCTCGTTCTTCCAACGTTGCTGGCTCTTATACTAAGGTGTCGCAAAAAAGTCTAGTTACATTAACTAATTTCTTTTCTTTCGTTATCCTGGAGAACCCCTTGCGTTTTATGGGTCAAAAAGTATCCTAAATGTAACCTTGTAATGTACAGATTTGGCTTTGTTACAGTTTTATTATAGTATAGATAAATAAATAAATCTTGTCACCTTTGTTTAGCAAACATTTTTTTATACAATGAAATAAATGTAACAACATAAGTGACAGTTTCGTCTACATAAATGTTTCATACGTGGTCGATAATTACGTACAGAAATGTCATGTAGGCGTAGCTCAGTTGTAACGTACGGGGCTTTATATGTTTCGACGGAGCCGACGGTTCGAATCACGGTGGTCTTTTTTTTTGGTTTTTTTTTTTGAAGTAGCATATGGAAATATAGCTTAATTTTTTAGCTAATCTGTCTGCTATATATAGCACAAAGAAAATTTACCAAAATTCGTCAAGAATATCATGAACTACATTTTTTTTACTTTCGTCCGTTATCCTGGAGAATCCCTTGCGTTTTATAAGATAAAAAGTATCCTAGATGTAACCTTGTGATATTGGTTATAACTGTGCCAAATTTCATCTAAATTGGTTCAGTACTTTCAGAGTGATTCGTGTTTAAAGGTATAGACAAACAGGCAGATCCTGGAGAATCCATTGCGTTTTATGGGACAAAAAGTATCCTAAATGTAATCTCGTAACATTAGTTATCACTGTGCCAAGTTTCGTCAAAATCGGTTCAGTACTTTCCGAGTGATGCGCGTTCACAGGGACAGACAGACAGACAGACAGACAGACAGACAGACAGACAGACAAAAATTTTAATAGGGTTAGTTTTGGCTTCTATATCGATAACAAAGCCTACCCCGATCAAAATTTTCAAAAAATATTTAATGTACAGATTTGACCTTGCTACAGTTTTATTATAATATAGATGTGTGCATTTTCATACCATTTGTTTTGTTAAAATATCATGTAGGTAACAAATCTACCTTTTCTGTTATAATATCATTGAATTTGTCTGCAGTTTTCTGTTAAAAAATAACACATCTTTCACAGTTTACACAACGAACTTGGTAATGGCTCCTTTGGTGTTGTGAAACGTGGAGAATGGAAGATTTCAGATCAGGGTCAGAGTGTTCCAGTAGCTGTAAAAGTACTGAAGGCTGATGCATTTACACAGCCTGCAATTTACGATGACTTCCGTAGAGAAGTTGAAGCAATGCATAGTTTAAAACATTGTAATTTAATTAAGTTACATGGTGTAGTATTCCATCCACTTATGATGGTGTGTGAATTAGCCCCTATGGGTGCTTTACTTGACTACATTAGAGCCCAAAATGGGAAAGTATCGTTAAACTACATATCAAAATGGTCAACTCAGGTGTCAGCTGGTATGGCACATTTGGAGAAAAACAGATTTCTTCATAGAGATTTAGCTTGCAGAAATATACTGCTATCAACTATGGAATTGGTGAGTATATTATGACATCATACTTTTGTTGATATTGACATTATTAGTGGTGTCACGAATGTGTGGGTTATAATGTAAAGTCTAAACTAATTTGGTGATCTTGCATTTACCATACATTTATCGTTTTTAACACTATCATGTAATATTTTATAAAGTCTTGTTTAGTTTTTAGATTAGTTAATGTGCCATTACTGACTTTTATTTTTTCTTTATAAACTTGTGTTATGTGATCCTAAATTCTGTAATATTAATGTTCTTTTTTATAATATAGTTTTGTTGTCGTTTGCAAATAACACAATAATATAAAACATAAATAAAAACACCAAAAAGTTTTAATAAAGAAGCCACAATTTTGATAGAACACTAAAATCAATAGACAAATGTATTTCTGCAATAAAAAGAAATCACAGTTATTGTTGATCGAAGGGTGATTGACACAGTTAACTTTATTGTGATCAACATTCATGTTGGTGCTTTGTGTTTAGTATCATTCCAATATTATTGTTGATGGATATAATATTAAGTTGTCAATACTTTGTTCCAATTGTTCATGCATTGCTCTATGCTACCTTAGCATTTATAAAGGCTGTTTTATATTTAATCAAAATTAGTGAATTTGTTGCTCTGTAATGTCTTTTTATTTTATAATGTTGAAGTCCTAGCATTCGATGACAATCTGATGTTAAATGCCAATTTGGTCTATCTAAGATGGTAAACATGCTAAAACTAGAGGGGGAACTGATTCTCAAGAGAAGTTGCCGGAACACATCAACAGGTGCTTAGCGGCAGGTTTTCAACTTGAGAGTAGTAGCTAGTAAGGTAGAGTTAGGAAAATAATTACCACTATGCTATGATTTTATGATGAAGTACTCCTTCACCGAAAGCCCCTACTCAAATTTAAAAAATGGACTTCACCTCGAAGACTCTATGTATGTTTGATAAGTGGTAAAGCCACGCTTAAGATATTATTGGCTTCAGCATGAATGGTTTGGCTCGCCCGGGGTAGTACCACCTCACCCACAGAAAACCGACGTGAAGTAACAGTATTTGCATTGTTGTGTTTCATTTCGTTGCATTTTTGAGAGCACCAGAGGCCCACCTGCTTTAAAAGGCCGGCAATGCACTTGCGACTCCCCTGGTGTTGCCAGTGTTTATGGACGGCGGAGATCACTTACCATCAAGTGACCCGCTTGTTCTCCCCCCTCCCCCCCTCCCTTAATATATAAAAAATATGTATTGCAACAGGTGAAAATAGGTGATTTCGGTCTAATGCGAGCGTTGCCAGATGCGGACGATTGTTACGTGATGAGCGAAAGGCGGCGCGTGCCATTCCCGTGGTGCGCTCCGGAGTCGTTACGCACGCGACAGTTTTCTCATGCGTCTGATGTATGGATGTTCGCTGTAGCACTCTGGGAGATGTACACATTCGGAGAGGAGCCTTGGATAGGTGAAAACATTACATTCTTGACTATTATTTTGACAATATAAATAATCACATTATTTGAAATCGAAGTATATAATCCAGTGTCATGACGTTACTTGTATAACTTGGTTCAACTTGAGAGATACGATAACTTATATTTCGGGTAATGACCTCAATATTTTAAAATTATAAATTAAATGATTGTCAATGTTGCCTATTGTTATTAATTGTATGTTTCATGAGTGTCGAACAGATGGCGCTTTAAATTAGTTTGTTGCCACAATGTTATAAATATCTCATAGATGGCTCCACATTTTAATCTTCGTATTTTTAATTCAACACGTGATAACTGAACCACAGCAACGCGTGGCCGGGTCAACTAGTATTTCTATAAAAAATAATTTGTAACTTACTATTATAATCTATACTCACTAATATTATAAAGCTGGAGGGTTTGTTTGTTTGGTTGAACGCGCTAATCTCAAGAACTACTGGTCCGATTTGAAAAATTATATCAGTGTTAGATAGCTCATTTATCGAGCAATATATCATCACGCTAATAGAAGCGGAGGACTAACGAATAATGTTTCAAAATCGGTTTTTTTAAGAGCTTTCGCTGCGTGTTAGCATTGGCCCAAAGTAACTATTCCAAGTGGACGAACAGTTAGTAGTGTATAAATGTGCCACAATCAATGGTTAATATGAAAATAAAAGTTATTAACACGTGATGTTATCTTGTACATATGTATAAAACGGTTGAAAATGAAAACATTTTATTCTTGACCTCCTTTAGGCTTGAACGGTTCTGAAATACTGAGGTTAATAATGCGCGAAGGTCAGCGGCTAACTGCACCTAATGCATGCCCACCGGATGTGTACATGCTGATGATGCAGTGCTGGGACTTGAACCCTAAAGACAGGCCTACGTTCGCTGGTATACTCCGATACATGGAAACCAATAAGTTTGAAACTTCTATAGCTGAACTGAGGTAAGTCTATTAAGATAAGTTACCTAAAGTTTTCTGTCAGGACGTTTGTCATAATTATATATGAGAAAACAACATGTATTTTTGTTTGTATCTATACTTTTCAGTTAGAAGTCCCGTAATAACGTGTGCCTGTGAGGCCAATTAGAAAAATAATAGTACAGTCAAAACCATTTATGGCGACATCGTTTAGAACAGACATATCGGTTATATTGACCCAGAACAGAGGTCCCGGCTGAATGTATATCCAATCCAATCCAAAACATTACCGGTTGTTAAGACTATCGATTTTTACGACTAAATATGCGTAGTCCCTTCGATGTCGTTATAACAGATTTTGACTGTATATGATTTCGTTTTTTAATGGAAACCCGAACGTTTTTAATTTCTTTTCTAGAAATAAATGACTTCGAAGCCCATAGTATATTCATTCAATTTTTGAAAAGATCATTACAATTCATTTACATTTTATTGTATCTATTATATAATTCATATAGCTATATAGTTATTACTCGAAATATATTTAGATTCTATGTAAAATTAAAAAAAAACGTAATACTGATGTATCACTTTACCAGCTGAATAAATAATTAACGGGTATTCGCATGTCCTCATTATATCAGCTGTGATTAATATGCAGTAATTAATAATTATGTCCGATTATACTATCCTAACATTCTATACGAGACACGCTATTTGAAATTACAGTTTTCTTTTTGCATATTTTTGTGGTAAAATTATTTAAAAAAAAGTCGATGACACGTATGTATATAGCTTCTCTTTTCTCGAGTGTGTCGCCTAAACTCTGAAGTAACTATATAGTCGTAGTTTATTTATAGTTGGAATTAATAAAATTTGTTTTTGCTGTGATTGATTACATTTTTAAAATATTTAATTAATGTTGGTAGAAAGTTAAATAAGCTACATATTGTAAATAACTAATATAAACTTATACTAGAAATAGATATAAACTACTCTACCTTGTTGCGGGCTCATTAAGACGAATAAAAGTTTTTTTTTAATGTAGTAATGTTAGATTAAGTGCTTCACGTATTGGCAGGGTATTAAGAATTATGTAAAACAGATTTCGCTGTCAAAATCATACCTGGAATAGCAGACAATTACTTGGAAATTACTCACTTTGTTGTCCGTCTATTAAAAATGTAATAATACTAACGGACCTGTCGGACGTTGTCCTACTTTAATAATAAAAAACATAAATCTTAAAAGTCCAATTGTGAATCTAAACCATTCTCGGATCCATGGGAACACGCAAACAAAATTTCATCAAAATGGGTCTAACCGTTTCGGAGGAGTTTAGTGACATACACACGTACAGAAGAAACTTATATATAAAGATATATTACTTGAACAGTTTGAATATACGAAGATTTTGTATGTGTCAGTTCCCAATAACGTGTCTTTGTCAAGGGAAGCGACAGCAAACATGTGTTCAAAAATGTCCAGTTAAGATTTTATAGGAATCAAAATCGAGACCCAGCGACACAGTGGAGTGCTGACTGGACTGGCGAAAACGTTCTATTAAGTAGAATATACAATTAATGAACATACGTTGTTATGTTGAAATCGATATTTAGATTTTCTGGAATTTCTTTGCATTCGTGAAATAAATAATTTAAGGAGTCGATCGTCTTGTCGGATTTTTCATTAAATGACTGAACTGGAGTCTTTTCCGAAACGGTGTTGCGGTGGTAGTACCTGAACGTCCATAACTGCCTTTTGAAAATCCAAATTGATTATTCTTTTATTTCGACAGTTCAGTATATTAGTATTAGCAATTCGTGCTAATGATTAATATACCGAATCTACAGTAGGTGTGTTACCGGCACGAAAAAATCCGTGTTCATTTTGAGAGAAACCGAACCACAATAATATGTAATGTTAAAATATTGAAAATCATAGTTGCAAACCATATAAAACTCCAACTTGTGCTATATCTCTCTTTATAAATGAGTCGCTACATTTCAAAATCAGCTAAATCCAATTTTAATCGTTCATGTAACATGTTTAATTTTTTTGAGTTTTCCAGTTTTTATATACCGCAAAAGAAGTTCAAATTTTGACGTCCATAAGGTTTTTAGTTATTTGAAGTTATACTTCTTTAGGCGCGTTAGGGAAAAATGATGAGAGTAAATCTTTACGATACACGTGCACACCGTCACGAAAAACCGACACCCTGAAGTTAGCTATAGTCAACATTTTGTTTCTGTGTATTTGTTGTTTGTATTAAAACTTTCAATGTATTAAATACCTTTTTTTCTATTGTTAGTGTAGTTTTTACTATAAACCTAGAATAAGGCGAAAGATAAAATTTATGAAATGATTTTTATCTTGTTACGCTAAAGAAGTATAACTTCTAACGCATGTACATAAATACACACACACTTTTATTATTATTTTATTGTATTCATATTTTACATGTATGAAGATATTGAAAAATAACGTAAAACATTAGGAACGGCTAAAATTGAATTTAGCTCGGATTTAAATGTAACGACTCAAATAATGAGCTGGCAATCTAAATATATGTGAATATATTATGTATAGGTATGCGGTAGCGATTTCGAGCGTATATAAAAAGATTGGACTAAAACACTGTTCTTTTTTTCACCTATATTTAATTTTTTCGTAGTTATAAACGACAGGGTCAAATGACTGTTGAAGCAGGAGACCCGATTATCCTTATAGATAAAAGGCCTGAGTTGCACTGGTGGAAAGGCCAGAACCAAAGAACGCTTGAAGTCGGTTTGTTTCCCAGGTAATTATGAAATTTATAACACGTCTGAGACATTATATATTGTCCAAGTAACGCCGGGCACTATCTTGTATTAGGGTGACTACTAACATTATATATAGGGTTGTGAAAAACCATTAAAATCGATGTACTATTAAGCTTAATATTATAATATTTCTAATGTGCCAAGAACTCTTATGATTGAAATAAAAAAAATATATATTGTGCTTCTTAACTTCACTACCAATTCTTTGAAGGTGGTAGAGCCACGATGAAGCTATTACTTGAAGGTGGTAGAGCCACGCTGAAGCTATTACCGGTTTCAGCATAAATGGGTC
The DNA here is from genome assembly GCA_015888305.1 of Antheraea pernyi. Lineage (NCBI taxonomy): Eukaryota > Metazoa > Arthropoda > Insecta > Lepidoptera > Saturniidae > Antheraea > Antheraea pernyi. The sequence continues at coordinate 681,417 of MU158844.1, read as the reverse complement.
GGCTCATCCGGGGTAGTGCCACCCTCTCGCAAAAAACCGACGTGAAGTAACAATATTCGCATTGTTGCGTTTCCTTTGTTCAGTGAGAGCGCCGGAGGCCCACCTCCTCTCTCCTCCCTCCTTCCCCCTCATTCCCTCCTGCCTCCCAAACACAGGCTGGCAACACACGACTCCCCTGGTGTTGCTAGTCTGTCTATGGACGGCGGTGATCACTTAACATCAGGTGTACCACCTGTTCGTTTGCCTCCTATGATATAAAAAAAAAACTTATTTATGTTGTTACATTATACGAGGTTGTTAGACATATTGATAACAAATATAAATTAAAAAAATGTTTCGAAATTGATAGTTAATTTATTGAGATTATTGATATTTTACTTATTTTAAAGACTTATAATAAGAGTGAATGAGTACTGTTTAATTTTGCCAGGTGAAGATGGTAAAGTCTAATAAAAATCTCAGTTTCAAAGGAAATGTATAACAGTATATTACAATCTTCACATTTTTTACGATCGAATTTCTAAATAACAATAATATTTTTTCTGTTGTTTTGAGACATGAACCGCCTACTTTCATAATTTACCAATGAGGTTGATGCCTCCATAGAAACTTCTCTTTTCTATTAATGTATAAATCTTTAACATATTTTTAACAAGTACTTTATTGTACTATCTAGTTCATGCACTGGTGAGATTAATGCCTAAGGTATTTTCTTCTAGACAACCAGCGGTATTGGGAATAAAAAAATACGAGTAGTATACAAAATTAAAAAAAAAAATTCGTAGAAGAGCCTGTTATTATTTTTATTCATTTACTGTGCCTTACTATTATTGCATACCGGATATTGGAGTAGAACTTCAAATATCACATGAATATTAGATGGTATTGAACTTGTATCTAATGTTTGTTACGACAGTGCATATAATGTGTTTTTTTCAGTAATTTGATACCTGTAACGAAAAGCAAAAATAATCAGTCATCGGCAAAGAAATCGCAAACATTATCGCCAGTGTTAAAAGGTATGTAGTTAGTTACAATCGTAATTACTAACCTAGTTTATGGCCAGAGATTTTTTTTAAATTATTATTGTAGCACGGCAAAATGACTGCACTATGCCTGATGGTAAGCACAGTACAATCCAAAAACAATGACCACTCAGTGACACACTATCCATCGCTGGTCGCCGCTGTCATGCCGGCCTGCGAAAAGCTGGATATGCACAGGCTGACCCCGAAACGCGACCCGCAGAAGCGAATCACTATTACAGGCTTTTTCGCCATATCCATGGTGGTTGCGACCCAGTCGGGCTGTAAAACCCTACCACCCCGCTTTCGCCATTGCCTCGTTCGTTATTCTCGTCTCAAGTCTTATGATGTTATTCGACATCCCTTACACCCCATGTTATGATTCGATCGCATACGATTATTAAACGTGGCGTCAATTATAACTGAGTTTAAAAAAAAACTAATGGTATTAAGTAAAAGTTTCACACACTGTAGCTTAATTTTATTACACAAACGAGCGCGCACGGCAGACGTTGTGCTGTCCTGATTATTAAAAAAAAACTTAACAAATTATAAACCAAAACCTTCCTCGTGAATCACTCTATCTACTGGTGAAAACCGCAAGAAAATCCATTCAGTAGTTTTTGAGTTTATCGCGAACAGACAGACAGACAGACAGACGCGGTAGGGGACTTTGTTTTATACTATGTAATGATAATGATAAGACTATTATTATTGATTATTCAAATGTAAACAAAAAATAAAATAAGTTTATTATTCGCTTTATATTTTGTAAAGTACTCTCAACATGTCGATTTTCAATTTTTGTTTTAAACATGATGGCATTTTTCACATGATTTTTTTTCTGCAGATTTCTGGTACGTTCCTTTTTTCTGCTTTTATTAGTTGTGTCAAAAATTGTTATAATTGTGAGAAAATATTTTAGATCGGTTTTATAACTGAGATTATGATGTCATTTTTATCTACTACTTACCCGCCCCGGCTTCGCACGTGTGTAGTAGTAACAAAGAAAACGAGACCAAATTAACCCTTTACAGTATACTGAGCGACAATCTGTCAATTCTGACAATATATTTGAAGATCTCCCTACGGTCTTCCGTTTCACTCACTTTTATATATTTTTAACTCGAAATTTTCCGTTTTCTGTATGATTTTCCAAACATTTTCTTTCATAGAAATCTTGTCCTGACATTTTCAAAATAATAAAATAAACTACTAACCAAATAGGGTATAGTGGTAGGCATAATAACATTCAGAATCGGTTGAGTGCCTTAAGCGCTCGCCTTAGTAGTCCGGTGATGCTGTTAAGACCTTGCTAGGTCAATAGCGTAGTAAGTTCGAAAATAAAATAGATATATTCGGCAATTAATGTTTATTTATATAGGTGTGCTTATACTATAATTATGTATATATTATGGCAATCTATACGTAAATATAAATAAAATTGAGTTGTTTGCGTGCCTGGGTTATCTTATGAAACCGGCTAATCTTGATTACACCGACATTACAATACCATTACGCTTTTACCTAATAATGTACCTAGTAATGACAGAATAATAAAAAAATAAAGGCGGCCTAACATCAATTCAGATAAAATATGTAATTGTACAACATAGCCTTTCACGGCGATGCAATCAATCAATCAGGTAATCGAACTGGTGGGTCACCTGATGTTAAGTGTTCACCACCGTCCATAGACACTTGCAACACCAGGTGAGTCGCATGTGCGTCGCCAGCCTGCGTTTGAGGGAAGGGGAGGTGGGCTATCGGCGCTCTCACTGATCGAACGAAACGCAACAATGCACGCACTGTTCCCTCACGTCGGGTTTCTGTGGGTCGGGTGGTACTACCCCGGTCGAGCCGACCCATTCATGCTGAAACCAGTAATAGCTTCAGCGTAGCTCTACTACCTACAAAAAGTGTGTACCAACATTTGTTTGGTATTTGCTTGACAGTTACCGATCTAGTACTGGCAAAAGATGATAGATGGTGCGAGGGTCGTTTGAATAATTTCGTGTATTTAATATACTTCAGCAATACTTTGTATGTTTAATATTGATATATTAAGAATTTAGGCTTAGGTTAATTTCCCTAAGAGAATACAATTAGGTGGTAGGGTTTTAAGCGGGATGGTAGGGTTTTATGCGGCGTGATAGGGTTTTACAGCCTGACTTGGTCGCAACCAGCATGTACACGGCGAAAAAGCCCGTCATAGTGATTCGCTTCTGCGGGTCGCGTATCGGGAACAGCCTGTGCATATCCAGACTTTCGCAGGCCGGCATGACAATGGCGACCAACGATGGATATTGTGTCACTCGATGGTTGCCATTGTTTTTAGATTGTACTGTGCTTACCATCAGGCATAGTGTAGTCATTTTGCCATGCTAAATAAAAAAATAAATAAAAAAAGTATCTAAATACTCGGATACGATAGTTACGTTTCCGTAGTACATTAAAAGCATTTTTACGCAAACCAAGTCGCCGAGAACAGCTAGTATAATATAAATATGGTTCGAAGTCTATAATAAATATTGTGTCATTCGCATCTATCTACAAAGTTGGTTCTGTCATTACTACACCATAATGCGATCACATTCACTTTTACGATACGCGCGGCAAGTGCCTTGCGTAGTTCGACTCGTTCGTGTACGCGTTTACTTTTACTTTCTATGACGAAAGTAAATGAGCGTTTCACCTATGTGTATTGTTTACTTAGTATATAAACTCTGATCTTGTAAGGTTTTCATTTTATAATAAAACTAGCTGTTCCCGCGACTTCGTCTGCGTGAAATAGTTACTCTGGCTAACGCTGAAACGTAGCGAAAGCTCTCAAAATGAAAAAAAAAAAACGATTTTGAAACATTCTTCACTGGTGCTCCGCTCCTATTGGTCTTAGCGTGATGATATATAGCCTATAGCCTTCCTCGATAAATGATCCATCTAACATTGAAGGAATTCAAATCGGACCAGTAGGTCGTTGTATCAAAGAAGTTTCATTTCCTCCGCGTGTACATACTGATATACGCATTCTTTAATGTCATTACATAGTATAAAATAAAGTCCCCTACCGCGTCTGTCTATCTGTCTGTTCGCGATAAACTCAAAAACTACTGAACGGATTTTCATGCGGTTTTCACTAGTGGATAAAGTAATTCATGAGGAACGTTTTGGTATATAATTTGTCAAGGATTTATTTTTAATCAGGGCGGGACAACGTCTGCCGGGCCCGCTAGTGATTAATAAAGTAGTTATTATATTTATCGCAGTACAAACAGTGACAATGCCAGTACAGAATATCGCAGAATAGTACACGGCAGTGTTGCAATGCGCCCTGCTGTTTTCATTCACCGTCCGCTGTCTATTTTAGTATCTAGCACGGGCTAGGCCCGTTTATATCGCGTGCTCGGCCTAATAAAAATTATCTTTCGTCATGCCCAGTCGTAATTTTTATTCCATGATTCGCTGTTATATGTAATGGGCGTGATCCTTGTCAACTAGTTTGACCATAAGCTGGTAGTAAAATTTATCTTCAGTTTATTGTTAACATAATATATTTTTAGAATCAATATTACATGGTTATTTTCTCACATATCATCTCACATTATCATCTCACATTCTTGGGTAAAATTTTAATGAACAGATATTGTACTCTGTATGTAATGAACTCGATAAAAGAAAAATAAGAAAACTATTCAACATGGTATTCACCACGGTTGTGCGAATAATGCTCGAATGGAATAATGATGTTCGATTCGAATTTCGTTTCGAATATTAGAACCATCCGAATAATTCGAATTATTCAAACTATTCCACTGATTCGAACTATTTGAATATTTATAAATAAGGAAGAATTATTAAACTAATAGTTATAGGAAAAGAGACAACATATCTCAATTAGTTTTTGTGCGTAAAAACTTAAATTGAATAATTTTATAAAATAAACAGTGAAGTTTCTTATTTATTATAGATTTTTAAACTAGTTTAATTAAAATTCCTATAACCGACAGACGAATTTATTGAACTAATTTTGTATATTTATAATTATTTAGTATTTGATAAATGTATTATTAAAATAGTTTGAATTATTCGCATAATTCAAATAGTTGGAATTATACAGCTCGATTGTACGATTCAAATCGAATTATTCGGTTGTATTCGCTATCGAATAATTCGTTAATTTGAATATTCGCACATCCCTAGTATTAATGTTAATTTTAATGTAATTTCTTTTAAACTAACCGATTCGAACTTGTTAAAAAATAATGTAATGTGTATGAAACAGTTTTTTTTATGGATAATAATTTACTTTACGGCTTTTTTAGGTATATATTCGGTGAAATTATTAACATTTTACTTGACGGTATATAAAGTTAAGTTTGAAAAAAGCAACTCCTGTTAAAATACCAGGATTTCCTTTTAGGCTTAATGTATTAGACCTTCTTGGATCCCGTTGTCACTAAAGACCAAAATAGGTTGTGATCTAACCAATAAAATATTCTTAAAATGAGTGAGTATAAAATAAATTATTCGCCCGATATTACTATAATTTATAAACTGCAATAAATAAATTGAATACAGCTTTAAAATATTTGATAATTTAAAGAAAAGATTCTTACACGTAATTTTACGCAACTGTCAATAATACGTGTATAGCATTGACATACGCTAATCCATGACTAAGTGTGTATATTATAGCGGTGTAACTAATTCACTTTATAGTAGTTACTACTTCAACGTAAATAACATTATAAGGAATGAACATCTGACGTTGTTAGGAATAAACTGCTAATTATGTTATCAGATATATGTATTACAATTACGTTTGTAAAACATAATAAAGTTTACAATTCAAGATAGATTCGGCCATTATGAACCGTTTTTTAACCGGCTTATAAAAGAAGTTTCTCATCTCGGTTGTATTTTTTGTTACCTCCTAACTTCATTATTTACAAAGCGATTTGATTTTTTTTTTCGTTTTTGAAAATATATACTTTCATGGGAGTTCCGTTTCATTAGCATTGAACTTTGAATTTTGCAGATACAAAACTGAATTTCGCAAAATCTAATAGGATTATAGTTTTTGAAATATTGATAGGTTTATGACAATCTAAGATAATTTATGGTGAAAGACTTTCCGCCGAATTTATTTTTAGAGTAGATTTTTTTAAATATGTTCTATTTTTTTTTTTGTTAATTTTTATTTATTGTAAACACTCGAAAGTAATTAATGTATTAAGACACAGTTTTCGAATTTTTCATCTATTTACCTACTTAAAGGATTTCGTAAAGAATATAAATTATGAACAAATTTTTCACATATTCCAATGACATGGTGTTAGATGATCGACATATATTCAAATTACTGAATGTTATTTAATATCAATAAGCGTTACTTGTAGAAAACTTACAGGTACTTATCCCAACCGAAACCTTATTTCAGTAGTGTGCACTACATACTTGTACATTTAATCCAATTTACTTCGATTAACAACTTCGTTGCTAGTGAGTGTTAGAAATAAATCCTAATGGGTTTTTTTATGTATTCCATTATTATTTTACGCTAGCGGCCCCGGCAGACGTTGTCCCGCCTTGATTATAAAAAAAATCCTTGACAAATTATATACCAAAACCTTCCTCATGAATCACTTTACCTGCTGATGAAAACCGCATGAAGATCCGTTCAGTAGTTTTTAAGTTTATCGCGAACAGACAGACAGACAGACAGACGCGGTAGGGGACATTGTTTTATACTATGTAATAATGATTTTAAAAGATTTCCTGCGTAGTTATAATTTTATGAATTTTTAATCTATTGTAAAATTCAAACTATAGTTTTACTATAGTTTACTAGTTACGAATAAATTATTCTTTGCGTAATAAAAAATAAATAAACACGACTTTTTAGTGGTCTCTTCATGCCCTTTTTGTTTACATACGTCACAGGCTTTTGAACAAAAGGGCAAGTTAGTTTTCCCCATAGAATAACATTTGTTTAATTAACTCTTGTTTTATTTTAGAAGTTGTCGTGTGGGAACTATTATGTTTATATGGCAGTTGCCTTAGTGTCATAATGTTATACAAACTATGTACAAGTTGGAATGAATTTAGAACCAAATGTTCTTGTACGAAATTGTCCCCGAATAACTAGACTTAAATATTACTATTAATCTGAAAATATTTCCTTTAGTTTGACTTCTACTCCCGACCTCGTCCGTGTGGAATAGTTTGGGCAACGCTAACACGCAGTGGGAAATCTCAAAAGGAAAAAAGCACTGGTTTGAAACATTCTTCATTGGGGCTCCGCTACTATTTACCTTAGTGTGCTGATATCTAGCCTATAGTCTTCCTCGATAATTGCGCTATCTAACACTGAAAGAATTTTTCATATCGGACCAGTAGTTCCTGAGATTACCGCGTTCAAGCTAACAAACAAATCCTTCAGGTTTATAATATAGTATAGATAATGTATTTTTCTTTGAATCATATATTTGTTGCCCTTGTGTATTAATCGTTTCTATTGCGTTTTACGTCACTTCCAGCCATCTGAGTAAATATACACTGGGTATGTATAATGCGAAACGATTTATATAAATAAAAATCAGTTGCCGAATGCATGTAAGCGTATCACTTCGAAACGACTGCACCTATTTGGCTTTTTCTATCGTATTTGTAATTCTCAGGATAAGGTTTGTATGAAAGGAAACGTTTGAAAAATGGCAGGGAAAAATCTTCATACAATAATGTAAGTTAATAAGACAAAAAGCGGTAGGGAGATTACGAAATACGTTTCCAAAAATTACAAATCTAGGTTCAATTGTTCAATGGCCATTTTGTTCATTAAATAGTAATACTGTAAAGCTATTTGGTCTAATTAGTACACCTGTGCGAAGCCGAGGCTAACAGCTAGTTTACTAGGAATATACGTTTTTAATTGTGCGTAAAAATAGATGAGTCAATATATTTCCACATAAATGTAAAATAGGTTGGACTTGCAAACTAAAGATAACTGAATAGTTTACTGATTTCCAGGATTAGTCACTGCCAATCCCATTTTTAATATCTATGAGTGTATTATATCTGGTTTCCTAAAAAAATGTACGTATATTAGCTGTGCCCGGATGGGATTTTCCGTCAGCTACAATCTCAGGAATGGTAGTATTTTTAACGTACTTAGATAATTAATTAAAAAAAAAATTATCTTTGCACTCGCTTAATTCATATAAAAGACTCCGGTGCAAGGTATATTTCATTGTTTCAATAAAAACACAGTTGTGAGATCCTAAAGAAAATAAGTAACATTGTACTGGCAATACTCCGGAGCCCCTTCCTCCTTTGTCTATGACATTGTCGTATACTGTTGTTTTTATACAATCCTAATTTTTGCACGCGACTTCTATAATATATGTAGATTAGGCTTATTATCCTTCGAGAACGGTAATTTTGCTGGGTTTTCATTCTTACCTTTCGGTATCACATGTCTTTTTTTATATTCATTCATCATGATCATTCCTTCATAATGATTTAGCAGTTACGGTATGCAAGGGTTACAAACAAACAAACTTCCTATCGCATTTATAATATTAGTTAGGATAACTTTAATATTAGTCTTTAATAGTTCACCTACATTAATCAATGATAGTGTTACATTACATACACTAGCTTCAGCTCGCAACTTCGTCCGCGTAGAATAGTTACTTTGAACACGCAGCGGAAGCACTCGAAAGAAAAAAAAAACAATTTTGAAACATTCTTCATTGGTCCTATTAGTCTTAGTCGTTTTGATTATCGGCCGTGATGATTATAGCCTATAGCATTCCTCGATAAATGAGCTACCTAACACTGAAAGAATTTTTCAAATCGGACCAATGGTTCCTGAGCTTAGCCCGTTCAACCAAACAAACATACCCTCCAGCTTTATAATATTAATATAGATTAATGGAGACATATACAAGTTTTTTACAAGATTTTTTGTACTGGTCTTGGAAGATATATTATGTTTACCTTGAAGTCTTTTAGCTTTTAAATGAAGTTGAAGATTTTATGCAAAGAAATGTTTGCGTCAATAGTATATTGAATTATTTATCATTGCGAGCCCTTATTCTTCAATAATATCTGATAGAATAATTTTAAATATAGGTCATTCAACGCCCCTGAACAAGTCTCCGTTAGGAACGAACGGAATATCAGACGATACGGCGGTCGTGCTGCGAAAGCGTAAAACTATAGAATCAACGCAACCGCCAACAACTCGCACAGGCAACGCTGGCAACAAGCACTTTAACTACAACAAACTAATCAATGATCGTGCCACTCTGAACCTCGGGGTGCATAGAACGGCTCGGGATGTAAATTCGAGAAGTTTGAATCAAGGTATTTAAATTTATAACACTAATACTATGATTTTTTTTTAATTTGTAACACTTGGAAACGATGTGGTAGTTCTATATGTTACAATATACATATATAAGCATACATTGATGAAAAATTGCATACTTTTATGAATTATGTCTATATAGATGCGTGAGAAGCTCATCGTTTAGGCCGATAGCGCATCTCTATCGCTTGTTCCGCGCTCTCGCTTGCACGCTCGGCTCAGGCGGAACGTGACAATGAGTCATGCTCTTTCGTACGTGCGGCCGGACGGAATCGATTTATAAGACGTTATCACGTCAATAATGACTGAAAACAACATTATAATCCTTCTTATGTGTTTTTCTTCCCATGTCTCTATATAGATATTTAATATACATAGGTAACAAATTGAATCTTGTATACTTACATAACTTTCTATTCTCATAGTTTCGAAGACATTATTAACTGATCCATAATCACTTCTTTTATAAGTACTTTTCAAAGTTAAAATAGATGGAACGAATATTATTTTTACATAAAAAACTTTTATTAACCTCTCGGCTGAATTTTTTTTAACCCAGACCTCAAAATGGTGGATTCTATTTTTTTTTAATTTGAAGATGTAATAAATTGTAAATGTCGTGTTTTAGTAAAAACAGTCACAGAAATAAAATAAAAAATACATTAAACATAAGAATATGACTTTGAAATATATAATTTGTCTTCAAATTTTTACAATAAATCAGGTATTTTTTTAAGCTTATCCTGCCAACAGTCTCTTGACCTGTGCCTCATAAAGTCTACATCTGTTTCTATAGAGCTTAAATTAGTTAGTTACAGTTGCCCAAATAAAATCGGCTGAGTGCCTTAAGCGCTCGGCTTAGTAGTCCGGTGAAGCTGTTAAGACCTTGTTAGGTCAATAGCGAAGTCAGTTCGGCTAAAAAAAAACAGTCCAGGATTTAATTTCATTCTTTCTCTTTGTAGAAACTTATCTAACATGATTTGATTGATAATATTTTTATTTCTACTGTTATTTCAGTAAGAGAAGACTTATTAATCGATATAGATTTACCACCTTGTACGAAGCGAAACCCACCGACATCAAATCAAAACAACGTGTCCTTACTCGATCAACCGATAGACGTACCTGAAATAGGTAAGTTTTCTAGAACTAAAAATAATCTAGAACAATATTGTTAGCAATTTTGAACAAAAACAAACAACTATTGCTATTAAAAACAGAACTGGTCAATTTAGATACAAACTGCTAAGAATCAATTCTAACAATTAATCACTCGTTAAATAACCAACACGAGTTCAGACAGAGCCACCGCACGATACGACGGCCACCGAAAGAGTGCCTCAACACGGCAAGCACCGCCCCTTATATGGGCCGACGCAGTAAAACTACCCGACATTTTCATTTATTTCCAACACGGCCTTTTCCTGACAAGGCTACGTCCTCGAAGCCCTTAGCCGCAGACCAGAGCGCGAGGCTCGGCCGCAGACCAGAGCGCGAGGCTCGGCCGCAGATCAGAGCGCGAGGCTCGGCCGCAGACCAGAGCGCGAGGTACGGCCGCAGACCAGAGCGCGAGGCTCGGCCGCAGACCAGAGCGCGAGGCTCGGCCGCAGACCAGAGCGCGTGGCTCGGCCGCAGACCAGAGCGCGAGGCTCGGCCGCAGACCAGAACTAGTAGCTCGGCCGCAGACCAGAGCGCGTGGCTCGGCCGCAGACCAGAGCGCGAGCTGTCGCACGATATGACTGCCACCGAAAGAGTGAGTCAACACGGCAAGCACCGCCCCTTATATGGGCCGACGCAGTAAAACTACCCGACATTTTCATTTATTTCCAACACGGCCTTTTCCTGACAAGGCTACGTCCTCGAAGCCCTTAGCCGCAGACCAGATGTCTCGGCCAGAGCGCGAGGCTCGGCCGCAGACCAGAACTAGTAGCTCGGCCGCAGCGCCAAGCCGAAGCTCGGCCGCAGCGCCAAGCCGAAGCTCGGCCGCAGCGCCAAGCCGAAGCTCGGCCGCAGCGCCAAGCCGAAGCTCGGCCGCAGCGCCAAGCCGAAGCTCGGCCGCAGCGCCAAGCCGAAGCTCGGCCGCAGCGCCAAGCCGAAGCTCGGCCGCAGCGCCAAGCCGAAGCTCGGCCGCAGCGCCAAGCCGAAGCTCGGCCGCAGCGCCAAGCCGAAGCTCGGCCGCAGCGCCAAGCCGAAGCTCGGCCGCAGCGCCAAGCCGAAGCTCGGCCGCAGCGCCAAGCCGAAGCTCGGCCGCAGCGCCAAGCCGAAGCTCGGCCGCAGCGCCAAGCCGAAGCTCGGCCGCAGCGCCAAGCCGAAGCTCGGCCGCAGCGCCAAGCCGAAGCTCGGCCGCAGCGCCAAGCCGAAGCTCGGCCGCAGCGCCAAGCCGAAGCTCGGCCGCAGCGCCAAGCCGAAGCTCGGCCGCAGCGCCAAGCCGAAGCTCGGCCGCAGCGCCAAGCCGAAGCTCGGCCGCAGCGCCAAGCCGAAGCTCGGCCGCAGCGCCAAGCCGAAGCTCGGCCGCAGCGCCAAGCCGAAGCTCGGCCGCAGCGCCAAGCCGAAGCTCGGCCGCAGCGCCAAGCCGAAGCTCGGCCGCAGCGCCAAGCCGAAGCTCGGCCGCAGCGCCAAGCCGAAGCTCGGCCGCAGCGCCAAGCCGAAGCTCGGCCGCAGCGCCAAGCCGAAGCTCGGCCGCAGCGCCAAGCCGAAGCTCGGCCGCAGCGCCAAGCCGAAGCTCGGCCGCAGCGCCAAGCCGAAGCTCGGCCGCAGCGCCAAGCCGAAGCTCGGCCGCAGCGCCAAGCCGAAGCTCGGCCGCAGCGCCAAGCCGAAGCTCGGCCGCAGCGCCAAGCCGAAGCTCGGCCGCAGCGCCAAGCCGAAGCTCGGCCGCAGCGCCAAGCCGAAGCTCGGCCGCAGCGCCAAGCCGAAGCTCGGCCGCAGCGCCAAGCCGAAGCTCGGCCGCAGCGCCAAGCCGAAGCTCGGCCGCAGCGCCAAGCCGAAGCTCGGCCGCAGCGCCAAGCCGAAGCTCGGCCGCAGCGCCAAGCCGAAGCTCGGCCGCAGCGCCAAGCCGAAGCTCGGCCGCAGCGCCAAGCCGAAGCTCGGCCGCAGCGCCAAGCCGAAGCTCGGCCGCAGCGCCAAGCCGAAGCTCGGCCGCAGCGCCAAGCCGAAGCTCGGCCGCAGCGCCAAGCCGAAGCTCGGCCGCAGCGCCAAGCCGAAGCTCGGCCGCAGCGCCAAGCCGAAGCTCGGCCGCAGCGCCAAGCCGAAGCTCGGCCGCAGCGCCAAGCCGAAGCTCGGCCGCAGCGCCAAGCCGAAGCTCGGCCGCAGCGCCAAGCCGAAGCTCGGCCGCAGCGCCAAGCCGAAGCTCGGCCGCAGCGCCAAGCCGAAGCTCGGCCGCAGCGCCAAGCCGAAGCTCGGCCGCAGCGCCAAGCCGAAGCTCGGCCGCAGCGCCAAGCCGAAGCTCGGCCGCAGCGCCAAGCCGAAGCTCGGCCGCAGCGCCAAGCCGAAGCTCGGCCGCAGCGCCAAGCCGAAGCTCGGCCGCAGCGCCAAGCCGAAGCTCGGCCGCAGCGCCAAGCCGAAGCTCGGCCGCAGCGCCAAGCCGAAGCTCGGCCGCAGCGCCAAGCCGAAGCTCGGAACAAAATAATCCACGACAGGAATTTGTTCCACTCGGTCACTCCTGACCAAAGTAACTTGGGTCGAGAACATTTCAAACAGGGGAATATAATCGAGGATACAACAAGTACCAGGCCATGTACCACAGTCGTTAAAATCAAACTCAACAGTAACAGCAAAGCCTATAGAAACCCTCGAGTAAAGCCTCTAACGCCACGGCTCTCCGGCCAACTAGCAATCACATTGCTCTCACACATCCATCATATGGATCACCAGTGTGCATCACTCACGGACTACACACTACGGTCTCTCACGACCCAGACCTCCGCCAGTGTTAAACGCACAACTACGAACTAACAACTGGTACGGTCGAACACAAAACGGCCGATCTCTATCTACTCGATTCTCTATCGCTGCTTATCAAATAAATCATTATCAACTTGAATATCCGACTGGTACATGACTCTTATATTAGCATCACTATAAAGAGAAACATTATTAGCATCACTAAACAGAAATAGAGACCCATACCTTTGTATGTTCTCACAGTGGTCTATACACACCACAAACAGACATGTTCTTACAGTGTTCTTAACACAGAAACATAGACCCATACCTTTGTATGTTCTCACAGTGGTCTATACACACCACAAACAGACATGTTCTTACAGTGTTCTAAACACAGAAACAGAGACCCATACCTTTGTATGTTCTCACAGTGGTCTTAACACCACAAACAGACACATACCTTTGTATGTTCTCACAGTGGTCTAACCACAATCACTAAACAGAAACATGAGAATCACTGTAAACAGAATCGTTAGCACCATTGAAAACAGAAACAGAGACCCAACCATAACTTCGTATGTCCTCTCAATGGTCTAAACACACACACGAAACAGAAATAACTGAAAACATAAACAAGGACACGTACCTTCGTATGTTTTCACATATGTTCCGTCGGAGCCCGCTACATTCGTATATCCGGCTTCAGATAACCAACTCTGACTCCTCGAGGAACGAGGCATCGATACTTACGGTTTGATTAATTCCTTAAAAACTAAATGATATGTGGACAGTGGTGAATCCCGCTTCTGATGTTAGCAATTTTGAACAAAAACAAACAACTATTGCTATTAAAAACAGAACTGGTCAATTTAGATACAAACTGCTAAGAATCAATTCTAACAATTAATCACTCGTTAAATAACCAACACGAGTTCAGACAGAGCCACCGCACGATACGACGGCCACCGAAAGAGTGCCTCAACACGGCAAGCACCGCCCCTTATATGGGCCGACGCAGTAAAACTACCCGACATTTTCATTTATTTCCAACAATATATATTTCATAAATGTGTATTGGACCTTTATAGTTCAACACGGCAAGCACCGCCCCTTATATGGGCCGACGCAGTAAAACTACCCGACATTTTCATTTATTTCCAACAATATATATTTCATAAATGTGTATTGGACCTTTATAGTTCAAATTGGTGGTATTTCTTGGTAATTTGGTTTAACTTACACCATTAATGTTTAAGTTAAGAGATAGGCGAAACATTATTAAAAAAAAACATTGCATGTATCAGTGTGTACTCGCGGAGTCAGTGAAACTTCTTTGGCTTATATGTATTAAATTATATACCTATATATGAGAATGCACATCAACTATAGACACCTATTTTCTTCTATACATATAATAATATTGTAAAGTGTCTGTACTTTTGGTGTGTAAGGGGTGTCAAATAACATCATAAGATTTGAGACACCCAAGCCAACCTCACCTGCACGTGGTGCACCCTGCTGAATAACGAACGAGGCAATGGCGAAAGCGGGGTGGTAGGGTTTTACAGCCTGACTGGGTCGCAACCACCATGTATATGGCGTAAAAGCTCCGTCATAGTGATTCGCTTCTGCGGGTCGCGTTTCGGGATCAGCCTATGCATATCCAGCTTTTCGCAAGCCGGCATGACAGCGGCGACCGGCGATAGCTATGTTCTCTCGTGGTGGTCGCCATTGTTTTTGGATTGTATTGTGCTTACCATCAGGCATAGTGCAATCATTTTGCCGTGTTATTATAAAAACAAATTTTGGAATTGTCTGTCTGTTTGTATGAAAACGCATCACTGCTAAAATACTGGTTTCACAGTAAAACCACAAGAAAATGTCTTCGAGAATCACTTAGTATTTGTTTCATTAAAATTGGTCCACTCTATCAAAAGTGATTGTAATTTTATAACCACGCGGCATAAGTACCAGAGAAAAGTAAACAAGTAAATGGACTTAATACATTCAGATAACTTAATTATTTTTTTTTTTTTTACAAAGGTTCGAAGTACGAAGTCGCGGACACATCTAGCTAGTACTATATAAAGTCCCGTAATATAGATAGTTAACTATACATTTACTCATTTTTGTATGCAATTAGACCCAGCATACACTTATACATACTTACACATACACAACAAATACATACCTACCTTACGTTTAACGCCATAAGAAGTTTCACCTCAAAAATATATTAATATTTAATTCCCTAAGAACAAAAATATATTTAATTGGTTCATGGCGTTCATTTGCACGAATAGCCTATAAGATAATTGGTACATATTACACGCGACTTATTGAATATTTTAAGTAATATATGAGGCTTGTTACGTTTGTTCCTATAATTAGTTGGTCGGAGATTTTAGTTGATCACTTACAATTTACGTGTATACTATATTTGGGTTTATTCCAACAACCAAACACATTATTTTAGGAGTTAGAATTACTGTCCAGTAGCCCTGCCCTATTAAAATAGGAGGAAAATAGGAAATACTATAGGAGATTGTCCTATCGCATACATATTAATAAGTAATCAATATAAAAAAACTTACATGTTGGGAGGTTGAAATAATTCTATGCGAGAAAAATGTATGAGTAAACTAAAAAATGATATATTTCTATAGTAGTGTAACGGGTCTAACTATGGTTAATATACATTCAAGTTAATACCAAAAGTATATTATAAAATAATAATACCATCAAAATCGGTCAAAGGCTCAGAAGGCGAAGACTTACGAACGTAGACCGGAATCTACATATATATATCTATAATGAAAATACAGTTTCTTTGAAGCTTAAGCATAAAGCACATTAACGAATGAACGTATACGTAACGTAACAGCATAAGGCTATGGACCATTCGATACGGAATTTCTCGTAGATATTGGAGGCATTACATTTAAAAATGAGTTACATCCAATTTTAATAGTTTATATAACATTTTCAGTTTTTATACACCGACAACGAAGATTTTTTTAAATGATGTTTATTTTTACATGTACAATATTTAAAGATTCGAATAATAAAATACTTTAGAACGGCTAAAACTGGATTTAGCTAAATTTTGAAATGTAACGACGACTCATTTCCCATTTTTCTCAATATCCAGAGTATCGATAATTATGTATAAAGATATCTGTGTTACTAATATTTTGATTGCTTCTTTCTATTTTAGGTAATGTATCTGATTGGGGACAACAGAGTTTGGAAAGTTTACCAACTCATTCGGTAAACTCTCAGGATATACAAAGATCGAACATGTACAGTGCTAAGTCGTTAGACAGCCTGGCGATGCTCGGATCATCGAATACAACCAACAGTAATGTACCAACGCAACTCGACCCGTTCGATACGTCACAGTTTTGGCCTATCGAACCGCAAACATCTAGACCAAATTATGATAGAAAATTAGGAGAAACTAGCACCTCGCGAACGACTCACGATGAATCTCAAATATATTCCTCATCTACACATTATCCAACACCAATAAGCGCTGATCCAACACTCGTTTACAATAACACACCAACCAAAGTTAACACTAATTATGGAGTACCAAACACGTACTCGAACACGGAATCGACATTAGATAGAAACCTACCGAATATCTCAACAGCTCTCTCTGAAATGTCACTCGATGACAAAATCTCTCAATCGTTGAATCTCAGATCTAATGAAAATATATATTCGAATAATCTGTACAATAATGTGCCATCGACGTCATCAGCTGTTCCAACAAATGTCACAAATCAAAATCAGTACAACGACATACCGATATACAACAATTTCGACATAAACCCCGCACAACAACAGTTCATATTGGAAACTAAAGATTACTACACGAAACTATCGACACCATCGAAAGTTAACACGAATAACTACGAAAAGAATATCTACATTCCAAAGGGCGAGGAAGAGGGCGAGAAATTAAGAAATTTCAGTGATTGTTTAGAAAACTCTAAGAACTATTCGGCCTTTAAGTATCAAAATTTCGATTACGGCAGTAGTTCTACGTTTTCCGATTACAGTACGTACTCGGGTGCGAATTCGCGAGTGACGTATGACGAAGTTAATGATAGTAGTAGTAATATATACAGTGAAATAGCGGAACCCGTTAATCGGAATATGTATGCAAACGCCCAAGGGTCGTATACGAACGCGGCTTTATATGATGAAGTGTATGAAGAAGCTTTGCCACGGCCACATCGGCCGGCACCCCCTTGTCCCTCGAAACCCAAATAATAAAGCCAAATTGATTATTATATAAAAGTTGTCTAGGAGTTTTTGCCGGGATGTGTCATGTAGTGGATTTTATTGAAGTAAAACTTCTTTAGGTGCGACTAGGAGGTAACTGGATGACAATGCAACGGAAATCCGTTACGGCAATATGGCGTCACGTTTCTGTACTATCTGGTTTTAAAATATTTTTGATTTTGGCAAAATGTTGGAAAAAAATGTAAAAAAAATATATTAAAGTGAATAATAATAAAAACCATACAATAGAATTCATTATGTACATATGGGCGCGCGACCGTACTTCCATCTGATTTCAATGTAAGTAAGTAGCACATAAAATCAAAGTTTCAGTAACTGTACTGCCATCTATCAGCTAATTCGGAACTTCAATAACAAAGGAAATATTATTAGCAACATTTTGTTATTAAGTAAATAAAATATGGAAAACTACGAATAGATTAATAAGATAAGTCACGAATTCAATTAATTATGATGTAATAGAAGTTTTGGTTATGTTTAATTATTATTTAATATTGTTTTACGTCGTTTGTACGTCAACGTATTTTGTGAGTAAATATTTTCTGAAAGTGCAAGTGATAAAAACGAATTTGTAAAAATCATATAAATGCCTTATTAATTTCTCATATGATGTATTTATGGGTAAATACCGCATTAAAAACCGTTCAGTAGTTTTTGAGTTTATCGCGAACAGACAAACGTGACAGAGGGTTTTATTTTATAATACGTAGTGTTTCATAATCTTGTGTCATTTAGCTCTAACTAAATAACACCACGGAACATGAATTCGGAGATATCACAAGAACTCCCTGGAAAAGTTCTAACAGGACGGCCGCCATTTTGTTAGAACATTGATATTATCAAAGATATTTGTAATATTTTAACCTACAGTAACAATAACCTGGGAGTAATAATCTAGAACATTGGTTGGCAAAAATAAAATAAAAAAAGCCAAATTAAAGACAATCATTTAGATAAGTGTTTAAAATTTCCAAAAGTATAATACTCGTCCCCGATACTCCTTGGAATTTTAGATAATTCGCCGGTAAATGTTAGAACTTTCTGGAACATTTCCAAGTATTTCTATATTTCTCCCGGTCATCTTAATATCCGATCTTTTTAATTTAAACCGACGAATGTTGAGTTAGTTTCCGTCTTGTTTGTCTTGATGTTACGTTTGATTTTACTCCACTTTGATCTTTAACAATGCATTATTGTTATAAGCAATGCCTAATGAGCCAGTAAAAACGTTTAATTCAGCCCACTGTTTTAGATATTAAAGTATATAAAAATAAGTAGTATTACGTTAATCCATAATTATTCGATAAACGAACAGGTAGCTTATGAAAAAGTAACGTAGAAATAAAGGAATATATATATTTAAAAAAAAACATATTTTAAATTAGCGAAGTTACCACGGTTCTAAATATTTTTATTACTCCTGGTACTTGTAAACGAATTATCAATACGTTTAACCATTTTTTAACATGTCAAGATAATCAGCTACTTATTATATTACATAAAGATATATTTTCATAACTTTGTCTTTATGAAAATAATAAAAAATAATAATTTTAAGATTAAAATATGAGGAATGTTGTCGCGAAAATAATTCTTGTGAATTACAAACAATTTTATTTAGTAACTAGCGGGCCCGGCAGACGTCCCGCCCTGATTATAAAAAATCCTTGACAAATTATATACCAAAACGTTCCTCGTGAATCACTTTATCCACTGGTGAAAACCGCTTGAAAGTCCGTTCAGTAGTTTTTGAGTTTATCGCGAACAGACAGACAGACGCGGTAGGGGACTTTGTTTTATACTATGTAATGATATATTATGCTGATCGTTTTCGATTATATGAGCCCAGTAAGTATTCTTTATATTTGGACAAAATCCTGAGAAATGTAGTTAACTGTATATCTCTATCTCTCTCTATATAGAAGGTGTTAGGTGCTTTTGAGTTGAATACCTTATTAGCCTGTAGTTCACTGACGAATATTTATGTTCGAATAATTTTAATAATAGCTCGAATTAAATGCACTTTTTGTAACACAAGTAAGAAAAGACTATATATGTATTTTGTTTTTAAATAGTAAATTTGTATGAACATCGACAGAATTATGAACCCGTTTACACTTCAACTACTCGCAAGTTTGTTACTCTATGGAACATAGATCATATATAGATCTGTAAAAGACTGAATGACTGTTACGATCGGAACTCCGCCGTGAACGTTCTGTGAATCATTGTACTATTAAAACATAGACTTAGGACTTATATTTTGAATATATGTATACATTTAATAAACATATTCATATATTTTACTTATTCTAAACTACGGTGATGTATAAAAAATATGCCGTTATGGAAATGAGACGATGAAATCGAAAAAAAAAACGAGTGTGCTTTACCACACAACTGAAGTAAAACTTCTTTAGCTCCATCTATATTAGGGTAGTTCATTTCCGCAAACATTTTTTTTTCGTAGCTCATGCAAAATATTAATCTACATATAGAAAAAAAAAATCTCACCAAGTTTGAGCTCTTAATATTAATTTTAAGTACTTACAATTTAAATTTAATAACGTTTACCATTCAAAATGCATGTTAAAAAATCTTTTTTTTTTTTCAAATTTCTAATGCTTACCCGGCCTTTACAATATTGCAAATCGGTTTGATGGAACTTGTGGGGAATTTCACGCTCTTTAAAATAGTCTTAGTGTTTTTTTGTGTAACTCGCACTGGTTCACCAGTAGGAGTCGTCAAAGTACAGTTTTTGAAAAAAAAAAATCTCTTAATTTTTCGAGCAAACCGCTAAAAGTAGGAAGAAAAAAATAACTGACTCATAAAAAAAAAGTTATCCTACCAATATTTCATGAATTTACAGCAATTTTTCTACCGGAAAATGTAAGAAATTGATAAATACTAACTCATAATGTTATTTAGATTCATTTTTTCTACTTATTACCATTACATTTCCCTTTTTTCTACTTATTACCATTATATTTCCCTACACTAAGAACTTTTTTTAAATTATGATTTCTCACTATATTATTATTTATTAATTTCTTACATTTTCTGCATTTGCAATATTGTAAAAGCCGGGTAAGCATTAGAAATTTGAAAAAAAAAAGATTTTTTTACATGCATTTTGAATTGTAAAACTTTAAATTGTAATAGTAAGTACTTAAAATTAATATTAAGAGCTCAAACTTGGTGAGATTTTTTTTTCTATATGTAGATTAATATTTTGCCTGAGCAACGAAAAAAAAATGTTTGCGGAAATGAACCACCCTAATCTATATATTTATATATATTTCCATTGGAAAAAGTTTTTGGTCCAACAGTAAGACTTCTACAAGCCGACATTACATGTACTCAATAACATACCTTATATTTTTCTAATACTTTACTCGCTTTTGTTGATTGACTTCGTGCGTTCATACGATTGTCTTATTCTAAGCGTTCATCTATCTCTAGCCGTTTATATTTCGTATTTCACTCTTTTTGTCTGTCCAACCAATATTTTTTATCGCTTTTACGTCAAGAATTCTGTATGAAAACTCCACTTAAGAACTTTCATTGTGCTGAAAGACATCTACTTCAATAAATAAATGATCTAAAAAATCTTCTAAATTAGGACATTGATACGTATATGTATGACGTCATTGATTTTAATTATTGTCTGAATTGAATTTTGTGTAATTGTTGTATATCACAGACAGCTTATTATGTTAAGGCATCTAATTTTTGCATGAAGAAACCATTTATTTTAATAATTTACTAGCTTTAGTGCAAATTCATATAAATTTGATCATCTTGACTAATTTTGGTCACACGTTACATTTGTTTCTTCATAGAAGTGTTACAAAAAAGTGTTTCATAAGGAATATTGAATATAGTATGTGTAGATACCCATACCAACAATAGACGTATATATAACATTTGTTACTCATAGAAACAATCTATCTGAAATCGTATTATGAAATTAGAGCAAACATTTAAAGACTATATTACATATTGTACGTGTTGGAACCAGCATTGGGTTGATAATTTGTGAAGTCAAATACCTGACATCGACGCCACTTCTATTCGGTACTTGAGATTTCTATACAACGGGAATTCCCCGGGTAGAGATATCACATACGGTACACATACGTTGGAAAAACCATTTTGTATTATTTTTAAATTTAAATGTGTAATCGATGGTACGACGCGCTTTGGTGTAGTGTCATGATTTTTTTTATTTGGGGCTCTTATAAATGACTGTTTGCGAAGGTACCCTAATTTGCCTTTGTCCTTGTAAAATCGCGGCTGTTTGGGGTACACTTATGTAATAGTGTAGTATTTGATTTACTTGATTATTGTTTTACTTTTAAATGTTATTACGAAAGAAATGTGACTATGTAACTCGTATTGAAAGTGCTATATTTTGTTTTATTTACTAACATAATAAATTAACATACATCACGTCATGGTGCCTCACCATAAGTACCTGCTAGATTAGTCGAACACTAGAAGCATTAAATTCACTCATTCTTTTTTAAATATTTAAGGTGCATTACAAATAAATTCTCAAATACGGTTGTTGCCGATTTTTAGACTTATAAGTCATTTCGATTTTGCATTAACGTAACATTGATACAGCAAGTTTATTAAAAAATAATCTTGATATTTGACTTTTATTTATATGTCGCACCTATTACCTATCCTTCGGCTTATTAAAACAGCTATACCACTCTAAATCCTACTACACGTGCAGTCTTTTGGGCCAACTATAAGCAGAGGGTATACAGCGCGTATTATATTTCTGGATGCTGACGGGGTTGCCGCGCTACAACAGCGCCAATGGCTAATTGATGGGTTTTACGCCATTATACGCCTCACTGATGCGCAGGGTACGCGCCAGCACCAACAGCATCCTGAATGCTGAAACAGACAGATGGCACAGCCCTATACTGGAACATTGGATACGCTTACACTCTGGCGTTATAAAAATAATTCTTTCATATTTTGTATAGATATAAGTACTAACAACACCAGTTTTTAAGTTGTTTGTATACTAACCAAATCGACTTTTGTCTGCAATAAAACTATTTTGATTTTATTGAACCACTAAACAAAATTTGATGAAATATTATTTATGAGTATTTTTATAGAAGTAGATTCTAATAAAAATTATCTTCATTACCGACTGAAAATTGTACATTCGTCGCTACTAGAGAGCGGTGGTTTTATAGGCAAATACATATACTAGAGTTTTTATGTCTTGCAATCTCGGGAAAGGGATATACAATTATTCAAACTGCACATTTTGTAGGTGGTAGAACCACGCTGAAGCTATTACTGGTTTCAGCATGAATGGGTCGACTCGCCCGGGGTAGTACCACCCGACCCATAGAAAACCGACGTGAAGTAATAGTGCTTGCATTTCGTTCGGTCAGTGAGAGCACCGGAGGCCCATCTACCCTTCCCTCCTCCCCCAAACACAGGCTAGCAACGCACTTGCGACTCCCATGGTGTTGCTAATGTCTATGGATGCGATGATCACTTGCCATCAGGTGACCCGCCTGTTCGTTTGCCTCCTATAATATAAAAAAAAAACATTAATTTTATTGTATAAAGAATTAATATATACATTTAGTTAGAGGGCACCGTGCCTTTGTTACGTTTTATAATCCATGGATCTAAAATTCTCTCCTATTAATATTACCTACTTTACGTCTTCACGCCTAACTTCTCAACCGATTAAAATGAAATCTGCATACACATTGTCCGGAGCACCGAAAAGGACTTGGAGTGCCTTTCACTAGAGATATGACTTTCCCGAGGTATACATCTAATGTACACTTAGGTATGCCGATATAATTTTACTACCTACTTCAATGTATTAGATAGGGAGTTTTACAAAATTGAATGCAATGTAAAAATCACGGAAAAATTGAAATAACAAAGAACTAGGTATAGATTAAAGGCAAACTTTGGGTACTCGTCACACGTAAGGACTGTATAACGAGAGTGCAAAGTGAAATAATGTTTGTAAAAGGGCTACATAACTGAAATCATATTTTTATATAATTAATACGAATTTTGCTATAATTAGACCAAACTATTGCTTTGCGTCGGAGGTGTTAATATGAAAAAAAGTTGAGGCAGTCATAAATAAGGACTGTCGACAGAAATGAAAACTCAAAACAACGGAATAACTGTCCTTTATTAAATGAATTAAGGTCCAAATTATTTAAATTTCATAATTTGTAAGGTGAAATCATTAACATTACTCTTGGTTTCACATCTATTGGCACTCCGAGCAATAATTATATATATACACACTTATTATATATACGTATATGTATACACTTTTATACAGTTTATTAATTAATCAAACATATAATGGGCTGCACAAGCTCAATACAGTATATCAATATTACATGTACAAAGGCCGCATTATTAAGAGTGCGTTCCACTAAGCGTTCACAACCCCTAAACTACTTTTTTGGTTGTTCCACATGGCAACTACGGTCGTTGTGGTCGCGGCGAAAACGTCACTAATGACGTCATGACTTACGCTCACGCGAAGTCCGCGACAATCCATGTCTAGAGGTGGCTCGAAGTGAACGTTGAAAAAATTAGCGGCATTTTCAAATCTCAAAGCAACAAACATGGCGGCTGTAAAAATTGTATTAATACCTTACTGCAGTAAAGGATATTTTAGTAGAAGTGAATGTTTCTGCAGCGGATCTATATAATCATGTAAATAAAGTTAGAAAAATGAATTAAACATAATAACATAATTGTATTATTTTCTTCACTAAACTGGATGAACTACTACTTTTTAGAGCATTATTGCGATGCACCACCAAATATATTACTGTCCCCGCATAAGACATTTCGAGTTTATTTTAATGTACATTTTTTTTTCTCGAACTGACTACGCTATTAACCTGGTGGGGTCTTCACAGCTTCACCGGACTACATAGTAAATTAATTAACATTACTGTATATATATTAATTATGACATTGCCGTTTTCGATGAAATTGTAACACTAATCAATAAACAAATGACTACTTTTGGAAAAAGAATTCCATGTTTTTAAAGTAAAATTAATTTGAAATTAGAATTCTTAGCCAAACAAAAATTATTTTGATTTGAAATGGCCAGTACTGCAGAACGGCAATTTCATAGGTAAAAACCTATTATATCCACTAAGATTAATTATACCAATTTATACATACAAAAATTATACATTTTTGTTTTCACTATAAATCATAGATGATTAAATTGCAACATTAGGACTTATAAATTGTAACCTTACCTCCTTTGTTTTTCCTAGGTTGCCATTTCTATTCATTATCTCAACGCTCAAAACGCTAAATAATACATTTCCACTTGTGTTTACAATTGTAACGTTCGGTACTAACTGGAACGTGAAAACTCGTTCGTGCTCATGAGCGTGATTATCGTGAGTGCTTAGTGGAACGTACCATAAGCTTCGCTTCTCTGACGCAAGCACAATAATGTCATGAGCAAATCGGTGATGCTTCACTAGCATGTCGCGGTCATCGGTGACGTGAACCCATAAGTTTTTCTCCTAACAGAAGTCACTAAACGCGGCTAAAGAAGTTTTCACTGCAAAGATCAACTTGAGAAAGTAGGAAAAAGCTATGGCCACAAGTGTATAATTTACGTAAACGATTTACATTATCTCCCCAAAATGATTCCAGCTACTTATATCCTAGGTAGTCCGGTGAAACTGTTGAGGCCTTGCTAGGAGTTCGAGCCAAGAAAACTTACATCCTAACAAATATTATACATTCGAAAGTGAGTTAGTTTATTTTTAACCTTTCCGGGCCTTAACTAAGCAGCCGATTATCATTAAATTATCCATACACTTTGTCAGGAGTACATTAAAAGACAGGGTACCTGTCATCTCCGTGGGGGCGGCTCTACAAGGTTGATTAGCTTGCACGATCCCTTGCCGCCCCCACAAAACGGTCTGTCGGTACACCGTGGGGTTTTAGTCCGTGGGACTCGGACATAACCCACCCTCTCCCCCGGGAGGGTGGCGTATCCATAAGGGATTTCCCCAAGTTAAAAAAAAAAAAAAGGGTACCTGTCATCTAGAACAAAATACTGTTCCCGAGGATTCAATCAAATCTACATTAACTCGAGAATAGCCGCGAGCAGAAGCAAGTAAGTAATATACATTTATTTACGTGCATTATACACAAGGTGCGACAATCACAGTATTTACTTTCTTTAAATGTAAGAGTCGGAATAAACTAGTATATATTTGATTGTTCGTAAGTTACTGTACTGTACCTACCTATATTTGTGAGTTAATACCATTGTTCCATCCAGCTAGAGCTAGACCTACTTTTGTTATATTATGTACGAACATGACCTATCTAATGGGGTTTGATTTTATTTCAATGAAATTCCTATTCACAATGGCGTCCATGCTTAGCATTCTATTGTCTTATTCTAATCGCCTTATGAAATATCTATGGAATGTACGAGATGCTTAGTCTAGACTGAAAGTATTCAAAGATATTGAGACTGTGAAATAGGAACCTCACATGATTTAGTAACAGCTAAGTAATCCGTTGCAAAATTAATGTATTTATTTATTATAGCAAAGTTTGTAACACTTCTATTTTACAAGGATATTTCAAGAATATAATAATCTGCAGTAACTGTGCAGTGCCACTCGATGAAATCAATTTTCAATAGTTAATTTTAAGTTCTTGCTTAATAATAAAGTAGAAAAACATCTTAATAATCATAAGGATTCGTTATAAAAAATAATATCCTCAGATAATAATAAAATATTAAGTAGAGTGTGCTTACGGTGAGATTCAGATCCAAAATTAGTATTATACTCATTTAATTAAACCCGAAGGAAGGAAGGGACACTATTTTAAAGTGAATCTTAGAACTACGTAGCCTCAGAAAAAATGCACTATAGTAATATAAAAAGTTCAATGACCCATGCCTACAACCTTTCGCTGCAGATTGTAGTTAAGATTTATGATAATAAATTACTTTATTTCAGTAACTTAACATATTATTAAGCGAGTTCTTTAACATTCTTCATTAGATATTTCATCAAATATTCAAAGGAAGGTTCGTGTCAGAGTCGTTAAAGACGAAAATGCTGTAATTACGATGTCTATGCTGTAGGTATCGCATTAGTGTGGTTTCACTGTAGTATTATCAGAACAGCGTTATTAGTATACAGGGTATGGGTATGTACTATGCTATACGATAACTCGCTGCGTGGGACGAACGACTCTGATACGAGCCACTGTGTTTCATATATGTCAATGCTGTGTTTGTATATCATTACCCGGTTTGTATGTATGTAACTACTGTGAACAATAGTCTGGTATTTATACATTATACATTTCTCAGGCAGTGTACCTAAATGTATTCCACCTGTAATATGAAGTGTCCCAAAATAAGGTTGAAAAAGCATTAACTCGTTTATTTTTTTCGTTTTAATGTCGTATTTGATATGTTAATCTAAGGGACATTGGTAATAACGCGGTATCTAATGATGATCGGTGTCTAATATAGAGCCGTGCGTCGTTATGTAGGCGTAGAAGTGGCAGCTCGTGAATGGCCGTCGCGAACGATCGATAGAGCGGAGTGCGCACGCCCGCCCCTCGTCATACAGCTGGTGGCTTCACAGCCGATACTGCCTCAACTTGCGTTTCAGTGGCTACTGCGAAGGATCTAAGTGACTCTACTACGGATATGTTCCGGTCTCATCGGCGGCAGTAAACGGTGCGTACAGTACAATTTTGTTTTGATAATTATTCAATTATTCCTCCTAGGGCAGCTTCTATCTGTTGCCATATCTGAAGGAGAAAATGAAACCTGTTACACAATACGTAAAAACAATTCGTTACATAGTTGCCTTATATTGTTTGTTTATGAATTGTATACAAGTGTGTTAATATTGATGTTTTATTATCACGATTATTCATCGCGTAATAATCCCAAATCATGTTAATGATTTTATCATACAATAAACAAACTATAAGAACCTACACATGTACTTATTCTATTTATAGAACTAAGTTATTTTTACCTTCTACCTTACCTATTAACAGTTTAAATCGTTCTAAATATCTATGCCCGTGGTACAGAATCTATATACATGAATACGATTCGAAATCACATTGTTTATTTAAGAGCGCTGTTCTATGAAATGAATTAATCTGAGTACTTACGGGCAGACATTTTCCCCACCTTCAGGACTTTGGAACTTTATAATTACAAACTTGTTGTGGAAATAACATTGAGTACTAAAGAAACAAATGTAGTAACTCTAGGAGGGTGTTACATACTAAATTGCTTCTCAAACTGTAAACTTTCAGTTACTATATTTTACTTCACAAATATGTGTAGTTTTGCTGGAATTATGACTATTTAAGGAAACATAATTAATTAAATAATAATTATTATCACTTGGCACAATTCTAGTAAATAATTACTAGGATTCTATATAAATCCCATTCGATATTGAGGGCGAGTTTCGCTAATACTCCCTTCGTTGGGTTCAACCCACGCGTGACCTTTATCCTCTGTAAGTACTCTTCCATGTACAAATTCAAACGTTTTTATTTGTTTGGCATATTATTTTTTAAAGCTTTCGTATTTCCACTAAAATATTTATAATTTGATGTTATTAATGTCTTAATTATTTTCGAAGAAAAACCTTTTAATTTTTAAAATCAATTGCATTTATATCTACAATTCAACAAGATGAAATTTTAAAAACAAATCATAACTTTAATAAAGCATAAAATAACATTTTAAGTCTAATATAAAATATATAGTTCTAATTTAACTTTGAATGTGTGGATAATGCATAATATTATATTATACATAGGTATACGTAGATTGTTTATTTTTGTCCATTCTACCGGCAAAAAAAAGTGGTATGCTCGAGATTTTTTTAAAAGTTTTCTATGTAAATGTTTTCATAGTCTGATTTTCAAATATGAGATAATGTGATACCTACATAGACATGGGTTTTTATATATCAATGTTTACCTATTGTTGATTTAATGTTCATCTGACTCATGACAGACATACAGCAGTTAAACTTTTCAATACACTGTCAAAGAGCAACCAGGTCTGAAGAATAGTTATATATTGAGACAGGAGTGTTCATGAAAAAATAATCATTAAACTCTTCTTTTTTTTACCAATGCAGAATTTAAACTGTAAGTCAGTTTTTACATATTTTTTATCTGATCTAATTGGATTAATCATGTTTAATCATGACTGAATGAAATACACATATTCTCTAAAATTTTTTAATTACCTATACATATTTATTTGGCTTCTATTACTAGTGGTTGAGTCCTAAGTATAAATATAAAAAAAAAAAAATTTGGTTCACGTAAAGGTTTCGTTGATTGCATTTCGTCCTCGTCCGAGCAAAGGTCAGAACCAAGTTCGAACGTAAATATAATCAAATTGCTATTGTATTTGAAAATGGTTTATTGGAAATAGTTGGCTTCTGAAATCGATGGTTGTGATATTATATGAAATAACATTTCGAAGAAGTTTTAGAATACACATTATTTTTCTTCTACTATTCTTACCTGTCATTATTACAGATTGTCTTACAATTTGCATTCAATTTATGACATATCTATCTACTATAATAATGCTTGATATTTGAGATCGATAAACTTCAACATCGTTTGACCGATTATTTTGAATGTCGTTGCTATATTTAGGTATGCCACTTAAATATTTTTCATGAAGGAGGTTTTTATGCTATCCGTTATATGATCAGGTGACTCTATAGCACATCAACATCTGTATTATGTGTAGAAATGGTATGCGCTTATATATTTTAACATATATAATATGTTCGTACTATATATTTAGCTATAACTCACCATCAGATGGCACTGCAACGGAACAACTTACCAATTGTTTTGAAAAGTTTAATACGTAGATTATATACAGAGTATCCATTTTTCTACCACTCAACTAAACAGTAAAAGAATAATAATAAAAATAAATAATAGATAAACGCATGCGAAGCCACAGATTTAACTAGTAATATATAAGACATGATTAAATCTCAATAATTTTCTTATAATCCTAACCATAGATCTTGATCAGACAGCGATATTTAACACACCACGCCATACTGTTTCTAATAAACTTTTTCTTCATAATAATGGTACTCTACCTTTTTTTCAAATTATTGCCGTAGGTCCTACAATTAGATTTATTTGTCATGGTGCGACTATTCCTTATGATTGGCAGTAAAACCTCATTGGTGTCGAAACTTTTTTGATGTTTTAATTGTAAACGTGTCTATCATGTGATTTTTCAAACATTTTATTTCATAAAAACCGTGCCGTGACAATTAACAACAGAAAAATAATTAGCCCAATAGATGCAACCGTTCTAAATTGATGTACCTACCTACATGTTTACACTTGCCAATCGATTTTTATGTATATAGATATAAATGATAGTTATTACCTATAAGTGTAGATGATAGTAGAATCTACAAGCACGCGACATCTACTTCAATATTTATCGGCCCTATAGTTCTATCGAGGCAAAGAGGTTATGAAGTACTCGCGTTATGAAAATGCGAGACGCGACCTAGATATTTAATGGTATTGGCTATCTACTTGTCAGGTGGGTTTGTTTTAAGTTATTAGACTGGTAGAAAACGTTTCTTTTTATTGCAACTTTTTTATATTATCTTAAACAGATGCATATTAAACATTAGGAACATTATTAGGAACAGATGTTATAAATAGTAATTATATTGTTGTTACAGTTGCTATTTAGTGTAACATTTTGGAATCGTTACATAGTATAAATCAAAGTCCCCTACCGCGTCTGTCTGTCTGTTCGCGATAAACTCAAAAACTACTGAACGGAATTTCATGCGGTTTTCACCAGCAAGTACAGTGATTCATGAGGAACGTTTTGGTATATAATTTTTCAAGGATTTTTTTATAATCAGGGCGGGACAACGTCTGCCGGGCCCGCTAGTTATAGATATTAAACTTACTCTGATAGATAATGTTAAAGCATAGACCAACTTAAATCCATGTGGTTCATAGATTGACTTGGCCATACTTACCATACTGGTTGTTAGGCATCTTTGTATAACCGAAGTGAAAGGAAAAGGTTTTGATCAAAGCAGACAATCAATAATGATTGTGGACTTCACTTCAATCAGAATTTAAAAGGAAATTAGAGATTTGAGGTTACTTTTAAATATTGAATTGAAAGGCTTTATGTATAAAAATATATTGTAGAGCCCTTACGTACATTAGTCGAGTGAGACTCGTCATCGATATGAATAAGACAGTTTTCATACTATTCAAAATTATTAAAATTTAACTTATGTTTGTTTATCTTAATTAATCTTGTTTTAATTAATTTATATTTTGGTTATGTTCATAAAATAAATGTATTTATTCATCATGATATCACAGTAAAATTAAATACCTTTAATATTTAAAAAAAGTTCAAATCAAGGAGGCCTCAAGTTAATTATTTTTTTTAAAATGGAAGGCAATTACACAAGGGCTATTGTTTTGTGGTGGAAAAGAGTGAGATGTTAATGTATCGCATTGCTTTTGTTATCTGGGAGCAATGAGTATATCTGTACTAATCTTAAAATACGAAATTTTAAAGCCAAGCGATACGAACAAACCTATGAAGTTTAAAAATAACAATTGTATATACTTTCGTAACTGACTTAAGTTGCGATATTATTTTATAAAACAAATTGATATCATTTTATGATCTCATACTTTTATTTTATCTTCATTGTCACCATTACTAAGTATTTTTCAACAGCCGAAATATGTTTATATAAAGTCATATACTTATATGAAATCTTGAAATTTTGCGTATGTTTTTTGCTTCACGCTTGGAAAATCTGTAACACTAACTATTATTTCTTCGTCAGGTGTATTTAATTAAAAACAATCTTAAATTACGACATTTATAGTAATGTATACATATGTTTATAACGAAAAAGAAATGAACCCATTGGTAAAAACAACATAAATGAATAGCAATATTATTAGTACAATATATATAAATAAATAATGTCGTCGACCTGAAACGTCCCTAGGAGAGTTATGCGGGTCCTTGTGCTTACCTTCAGCCCACGCACGAAACAAACACAAGCATAACATTTAGATTTAATTTAGTTAACGGAATTGAACCTCAATGTTCCAGAACATTCTTTTTGTGATCGCAGTCGCCTTTGTTTCACTAATTGATTGCAAACATGAAATTGATTCTCGATGAAATTTGTGTAAAAATAGCGTGTTGGTAAATTTATTTACACAAAATTTTGTACAGAATGTCAAATTTAAAATAATTGAAAGGGGTGATGTTTAGATGAACGGTTATTTTTATGAAGATCCATAAATATTACACTAATCTTCTGTTTTACCTATGACAGCTATTAAAAACACATTAGTTTATCCAACAAAACAAGAAAAATCTCAATGTAGAGTTAATAAAATTCAAAATGCAATGATCTAAATACTGCCTTGAATAACTTAATCATAGACTTACCTCTACTATTTGAATTAAAAATCTCAATGTAGAGTTAATAAAATTCAAAATGCAATGATCTAAATACTGCCTTGAATAACTTCATACACTTTTTACCTCTATTTGAATTGATGAATTTATTTGAACACTATAAGATAACCAAGTTTATTATGAGTAATTAGTCATGTTTAAAATTGCATTGAATGATATTTTTTTTCGGACTGACTACGCTATTGACCTTGCAAGGTCTTAAAAACATTTTATGAATATTATATCAATTTGTTTGCGTAGATGTAATGTGCCAACGGTTGCGGTGGCAAGCTCTGTGGGTGCTGGCGCTGCTCAATGCGCCGGCGCCCTCGCAAGCCGATGGAAATATAGGTAAATATTGACACATATATTTTTAATTATTTCTTAATTATATATACGTAATAGTTCACAATATAATATACTAGCGGGAAGGGCGGACGATCTCCTGCCTTGATAATAAAAACAAAACTAAAATCCAACCGCACCGCCACCTGCCGGGTTCAATCTAAACAATCCTCGGATCCACTGTAACACGCACACAAAATTTCATCAAAATCGGTGCAGCCGTTTAGGAGTTTAGTGACATATACACGTACAGACGAAATTTATATATAAAGATATGTAATGATAATTATATATAGATGAGGTTGTTTAAAACATATCGATTTTTTTTTTAAACTTCGGACATATTTGCGGTAGTAAAAAAGATGCCTGTGAATACCGGAACTCTTGCTATTAATATTTTGAGGTCTCACACTGGGTTTTTCTACTTTCCATTTAAATAGCACCTGATTCTTTTTTTATAGCTTTATATAAATTTTATAGCTTGTAAACCAACAAAGGTATTCCAATAATCAATTTTGATACACTGACTCGACTTTATGAGTTATTCGAACTGAAATTACTCAGGCAAAATAGTTAAAACTATCACTGAATATATAAAACCTTTGGAAAACATTAGATCTTACCTCCGTATTTCACAGGCTTCCTTTTTTTTACTACACCCAAGATATCACAAAGCTGAATGAATGAATAAAATGAAGTTTTTAGAACTGTAAAGTATAAAACAAAGTCTTCTGCCGCGTCTGTCTGTCTGTTCGCAATAAACTCAAAACTACTGAACGGATTTTCTTGCTGTCTTCACAAATAGATAACGTGATTAATGAGAAAGGTTTAGGTATATAATTTGTACCTTAAAAACCTCGACAGGTTTTCTTATTATCAGGCCTGGACAACGTCTGTCGAGTCCGCTAGTATACTTATAGTGAATTTACAAATGGGGTGAAATTGTTAAACCAGACTTTTTAGGACAAAAACCTTGTTGAAATATGAAAAATATGAAACGATTTATCATTCATGATCCACTAAAACTGTCTACACTGTATGATACTCACCTAAGTAAGTAGTATCGGTGCATTTTTCTTTAGATTAGATAGATATTAGACAACAACAAAGAGTATAAACGCCTTAAACAGGCATTGACCTTTCAATGATTATCCATTTTCTTGAACTGTATCGATAACCGGCTACACTGGAAACACTTTATCAAGATAATACATTTAAAAAAAAGCGTGTGTTTACTTATTTACGTACACGCGTTAGAAGTTATACTTCTTTGATAAAAATCTTTTCAAAAATTTTATCTTTCGCCTTATTCTACGTTTGTAGAAAAAGCGACACTAACAATAGAAAAAAAGTAATACATGGAAAGGTTTAATACAAAGAAATACAAAGGAACAAAATGTTGACTATAGCTAACTTCAGGGTGTCGGTATTTAGTGACGGTGTGCACGCGCAACGTAAAAATTTACTCTCATAATTTTTCCTTAACGCGCCAAAAGAAGTATAACTTCAAAAAAAGGTTAAAGGTGTTCTTACAGCTGTTAAAAGAACAAATATAGAAGCAATAACATAAATAAGGCCATTGATAAGTTCACACAGATATGAGATTATATAATTATAAGACATGAAATGAGTTGTTAGAATTAGAAAAATTTTTAGATACACATGAATATCTACATCGATTTTTTGCAGGTTGCTTATTTAGCTCGACTCTGTGCGTGGAAGGCGTAGAGTGGTGCTACGATGGTAATTATTAATACTCTTTATATTACTAAATTTTAATAATTTGGAATGATTATGCTACGAATACGAAGTAAAAATATTAACTGGGATTATTAGGTCAATAGTAGGAACGTTCCATCCATTTGCGTCTTTTATGATAACAACAATGCAGTGTGTTCCGAAGAGTTTTCTTTATATCATAGGAGGCAAACAAACAGATGGGTCACCTGATGTTAAGTTGACCACCGTCCATAGACACTTGCAACATGAGGAGAGTCGCAAGTGCGTTGCCAGCCTGTGTTGGGGCGGGGAGAGGAAGGGAAGAAAGAAGGGGAAGGGGAGGGTAGGTGTGCTCCAGCGCTCTCACTGACCGAACGAAACGCAACAATGCAAGCACTGTTACTTCACGTCGGTTTTCTGTGAGAGGTGGTACTACCCCGGTCGAGCCGACCCATTCATGCCGAAACCAGTATTATCTTCAGCGTGGCTCTACCACCTACAAAATTGTTCGAATCGATACCTACTGTCGAGTTTCATTACCGTACGAATCTCGATGGATAGAATTCGTCTAATGTGGGTTATCGTAAGTGTTTTTACCACGTACATTGGTTCTCTAGAATTAACTCCCAGCACGCAGGAGGCATTTCGGGACCAATATAACTTGCACACTTTCAAGAAACAAGCCTACTTCTTTCTCAAAGGCCGGTAACGCATCTGTGATTCCCCTCGTGCCACAGGTGTCCATGCACGGCGGTGATCACTTATCATCAGGGGACCCGCATGTTCCTTTGCCTCCAGTCACATAAGAAAACACTTCTAATAATTTTATTCATAACTTATACCGAGAATTATATAGTGAGAAAACTATCCTTCACAGTAAAGATCAAGCAATTGGATCGAAACGCAAAGCTAAAATTGCGTGTAGATGACTTGAATAAAGCCTGAAGTTTTTATACCTAAGTATATATATCTTTTTAGATTTTGCATTTGGAAAATGTATTCCGGTTTACAAAGAAGAACCAGAAGAAGGAGCCCTCTATCGGTAATTTTTTTATTGAAAATAATATTCTAATAAGTAATATAGTACATTTTATTATTTAAAACCAGTAAACCCTCTGGAAACAGAGAAAGATCTTATCTAGATTGACAATATTTATAACTTTTAAATATGCTAAGTTTGATAGCTAAACTTAGAAGTAGAGTAGAAGAAGAAGAAAAAAGAAATACAGTGAGTATATATATAGTAAATAACATTAATTCAATGTTTTACAACTGCTCTCTGATTTCCAAAAGGTACGACATGGGTCCAGAACAACTGCAGTGGTTCGAAGGAGAGCTGCAAAGACTTGCAACACGCGGTTACCGTTGGGAACATGCATATACACAATGCGTTTTACAGGCAATGCTCTACACGATGCGACATAATTTGTAAGTAAAAATATTAGGTTCCTAGTTCTCCAATCTCTAAAAATATACACAATTTACAACTTTATTATTCCTGATTGTAGGAATCCTGCACATGTTAGCACGAAAATCTGTGAACATTTTGTTGACCCTAAGCTTAATTCAGGAGCAGCTGAAGAAGGGAATGAAAACGTTGATGTAAGTTTTACAAACAAAATTGATTGAAAAGAGACATTTTTATAATAAGTAATTTTAAATTTATCCGCAGATGGAACCTGATGAAACAGCATTTATCCGTTTCACACCGAATTCACGTATCACTGAGTCAGACTTTGCAAATGAAGTGTTTAATCCACCGTTTACTTTAGGACAATACTCTGGTGAGTACAAACGTAATGAGTAATAAGATGTTTGGTAATTATTAAGTATTTTAATAAATTATTCGCATTGTAACTACCATTGGTGTGCATTGAAAATACCATTTAAAATTCACCTATTATTACTTTTAGTGCCCGAAGATGATAATACAAAACAACCACAAGACGTAAACCCAAGTGATAAGTTAAGGGAACTTATGTTAATGACTGGAAAAGAAGAATCTCCAGTTATATTGCCCTTCGAAGGATTTAGAGAACGACTCCAAGCTGAAGAAAAAGCTCACAGTGATTTGCCTACTCTTAATGATAAAGAAAAGAAGTCTTTGGAAGATATTAATACTAAAAATGATGCAAGTGATGGGTTTGCTGATGAGGAACGCTCAAGTGCACATTTTCGTAAAGTTAAAAACAAGATTCCACAGACAGCTGAATATATAACTGGTAATAGATACACTCCACTTGAAGAGGAAGTATTGTCAAATGCGTATAAGAATTACAAGCAAAGATTTGTCGACAAAACCTTTCCTTTCGAATATGAAGATCCAGGTGAAATAACGGAACCTAGAATTTATATTGATGAGGATAGACTAGATGAATTTCCTATTGATGCTGGTAGTGGAGAATCAGATTCCTATAACCAGAAAAGTAAGAAAAATGACTCGTATACAGACTACTGTTAACATGTTATGAATGATTGATATAATTATAAACCTAAAATCTTATTATACGTTCTTTTAGAACTTATTGTGTTATTACAGATAATTCTCCTGATCCAGAATCCAAGCATTCCAAAAACATGGAATATTTGTTAAATTATTGGAACGGTATTATAAATTCTAAGGGGAAACCTCTTTATACTGAAGGTGGGCCATTAAATGCTGATGAAATACAGGGTGAGCCTATTTCTCATCAATGTTTAAATATGTGATAATGGTAGTAATTATTACTAAAACAAATCGTGTTGCTTAATTTTTTATTTGCATTGTAGGTACAACGGCAATAATCTTTCACTCACATAATTTTATTGTAAACCGGCATACATTAACTTCGTTATTCTTGATTCTGTTTATTATGATTTGCCCAAAATTTGTTTGTTCCTTTTTATTTTCAACGTACGTTCTTTGAATAATAATATAAAATATAAATATGGCCCGAGAGCACGGTTCACACCGGAATGAAGGTGTAACGGTTACCGGCGATGTTTCAGGTGAAATTTACAATTTTTATCCCGAAGAATTTCAAGAGTTATTTAATAACGAATGGGGCTTTAAGCGTAGGGAACGAGACGATGTTAAAAAGCCCGGGCCACGCTTGGACGCAAAAGCGTTAAGAATTTTATACCACAATAAATCGGTGACAGGTTAGTGTCGTGGAAGTGGATATAATAATTGTATTAGATAATCGATGTTCCCTTCATTATTATCAAATGCAAGTCTGCATTGCATAATGTTTAAAAGTTATATTTTTCCTTCCTTCAATTAATGGCACTTCCAATTTTTTTTTATAAAATACTGCACTAAATGTTAACAATAAATAAGCACTCTTTGGTTTTGGATGACACAACAAGCATGAGGCTGATAGTCCTCTATACAACTGGCTTATCGTGATTATTGCTTTATCAATATTTTCTTCACTTACAATATTTAATTTATTGTTTTGTGTTTTTATTAATCATCTCGTTGCAATTAAACTGTCACTTTTCATAATTCATTTGTGAGTGGAATTATTATATTTATTATCATTAGTAATTTAAACTTCGTTTTAAAGAATGATTATAGTAAATAAGTATCCATATATTACAAGCTACAAAATATTTTTACCGGCTTGGACGCGATTAAAAAAACAAGAAATATATGAAAATCACGATATACTATATACCTATATATATATAAATTTATTGTAACATTTTGCATGAAATTTATCTCTCGATGTTGTATATATAGCATATGTCTCCTTATAAATGGTTACAATTATGTATTTATTTTGTATTTCAGGTCAAGATTCGGCGAATTCTCAAAAAACAATTACAAACGAAGACCATGACCACAATGACTATAATTTTGACCCATCGTATGCTCACGTTTTATTTAAAAATAGGTATAACTGTTTATTTGCTGAAATTATATTGACTTATATAGTTAAATTCTAAGTAAAAGTTAGAGTTACATTTTTTTTGGTAATTATACACAACAATATGTCTAAAATACGCTTTAATTATGTTAATATAGGAATATACCTTTTGCCTTTTAACATCATCGAGTTTTGAAGTTTATTAATATAAGTTCTCATATTTATTTTTCTTATATTAATTATATAATTATATATTTTTAAATATCAGTGTTATCCCTTCCAACTAGCTGCCAAAAAGAGACGTACCCAGGTCGCACTGCCACGTTGCAATGCGACCATTATACGTAAACTGATTTATTATTATAATTATTAGCCAGTCAAAAGGTCAAAAGACATGTCGATCAGTCCACTCACGAGTCATTTCAGAGACTAAATGCACTCGAATATAACGGTCACAGAGTCCTGAATCCATCATCTTCATCTTCTTACTCTTATACCCCACCTAAGTATGGTCGCCACGTGTTTACCTTTCCTACTCTCCCCTGTCTGATGTCATCTCTGTATTCACACCTTTTATACCTACACATATAATTGGTCACATAATTCATCCATACCATTTTCGGTCTTCCTCTACTCTTATATCCGTCCACCGTCATACTCAAAACTTTTATAATTACATGGTTTTCATTTCTCGTATGCCCATATCATGCCAACCTATTACTCCTCAGCTTCTCTGTCACTGGTGCTATTTTCATACTTCCTTTGATATACTCATTCTTAATCTTATCCATTCTAGTTACACCACACATACACCTTAACATTTGCATCTCTGCCACATGTAGTTTTTCACCCGTCTTATTCGTAGCCCAATACTCAAATGCATACAGCATGATTGGTCTTATAATAATTTTATACACCGAACCCAAACGTGATAAATATGTAGCTACCGCCAAAGGCAAGGAGCACTAGTTGAAATACTCTAAGTAGCTGCTTCATAAGCTCTCAATGATATAACAGACAACTGGCTTATCGTGATTATTGCTTTATCAATATTTTCTTCACTTACAATATTTAATTTATTGTTTTGTGTTTTTATTAATCATCTCGTTGCAATTAAACTGTCACTTTTCATAATTCATTTGTGAGTGGAATTATTATATTTATTATCATTAGTAATTTAAACTTCGTTTTAAAGAATGATTATAGTAAATAAGTATCCATATATTACAAGCTACAAAATATTTTTACCGGCTTGGACGCGATTAAAAAAACAAGAAATATATGAAAATCACGATATACTATATACCTATATATATATAAATTTATTGTAACATTTTGCATGAAATTTATCTCTCGATGTTGTATATATAGCATATGTCTCCTTATAAATGGTTACAATTATGTATTTATTTTGTATTTCAGGTCAAGATTCGGCGAATTCTCAAAAAACAATTACAAACGAAGACCATGACCACAATGACTATAATTTTGACCCATCGTATGCTCACGTTTTATTTAAAAATAGGTATAACTATTTATTTGCTGAAATTGTATTGACTTATATAGTTAAATTCTAAGTAAAAGTTAGAGTTACATTTTTTTTGGTAATTATACACAACAATATGTCTAAAATACGCTTTAATTATGTTAATATAGGAATATACCTTTTGCCTTTTAACATCATCGAGTTTTGAAGTTTATTAATATAAGTTCTCATATTTATTTTTCTTATATTAATTATATAATTATATATTTTTAAATATCAGTGTTATCCCTTCCAACTAGCTGCCAAAAAGAGACGTACCCAGGTCGCACTGCCACGTTGCAATGCGACCATTATACGTAAACTGATTTATTATTATAATTATTAGCCAGTCAAAAGGTCAAAAGACATGTCGATCAGTCCACTCACGAGTCATTTCAGAGACTAAATGCACTCGAATATAACGGTCACAGAGTCCTGAATCCATCATCTTCATCTTCTTACTCTTATACCCCACCTAAGTATGGTCGGCACGTGTTTACCTTTCCTACTCTCCCCTGTCTGATGTCATCTCTGTATTCACACCTTTTATACCTACACATATAATTGGTCACATAATTCATCCATACCATTTTCGGTCTTCCTCTACTCTTATATCCGTCCACCGTCATACTCAAAACTTTTATAATTACATGGTTTTCATTTCTCGTATGCCCATATCATGCCAACCTATTACTCCTCAGCTTCTCTGTCACTGGTGCTATTTTCATACTTCCTTTGATATACTCATTCTTAATCTTATCCATTCTAGTTACACCACACATACACCTTAACATTTGCATCTCTGCCACATGTAGTTTTTCACGCGTCTTATTCGTAGCCCAATACTCAAATGCATACAGCATGATTGGTCTTATAATAATTTTATACACCGAACCCAAACGTGATAAATATGTAGCTACCGCCAAAGGCAAGGAGCACTAGTTGAAATACTCTAAGTAGCTGCTTCATAAGCTCTCAATGATATAACAGAAAGGTGGGACAATGTCAAACTATCGATGCACGTAGCATTTCATGTTAAAGTGAAACTGTTTTCTAGGGCATAAATTATTCTCTCGGGCTTTCTAACATCATCACGTGCCAAACCAATTAGGTTCAACTTACTAGCACATTATTTTCTGCAAAAGTTAATCTAAAACGTAATTGAGATGGGTGTGGCTCGGAACTCAACTCATGCTCACTCAGAGTATACCTGACCGTGATGCCCTAATGGGTCGATATCATCAATTTGAAATACCCACAACGCTTCTACACGTAAAACAGCCTGATAGTGATGTCCAATTTTTTTATTTCTGTTAAAATTAAAGTACTTCGAGACATTAAAACATGCATTTAAGGGACCGTTTCTGAATATTTTACCAAATATCACTTCTTAAGGCGATTACCTGTTTATCAACTTCACTATTTGCTGAACTTCTCCTATGTAAACAGATTACATTTGTAATAATTATATTAGTGTACCTTACTAAAGATATTCAAGTGATTTATTGATTCATTTAATTTTATTTAGAATCTTAACCGATTGGAAGAAAGGCCTCGCTATCATAACTAAGTTAGAGGAGATTCTTGGACTTGATAAAAATACTTTCACCTTACCCCGGTATGTATAATTGCTACATTTAAGCAAATTCATTTGTGGTAAGCTGTGAATATAACAAAGTGTATTTTTCAGTGTTGATCCCGGGGAGGTAACATTTAAAGTGGAGAAAAATAGTAAAGGATATGATGCTATCGATGTCGCCCAACGTATTGGTAAGTATTCAATAATAATGCTTAA
The DNA here is from genome assembly GCA_015888305.1 of Antheraea pernyi. Classification (NCBI taxonomy): domain Eukaryota; kingdom Metazoa; phylum Arthropoda; class Insecta; order Lepidoptera; family Saturniidae; genus Antheraea; species Antheraea pernyi. The sequence continues at coordinate 640,000 of MU158844.1, read as the reverse complement.
TATTATTATTCGATTTTATTTAGTATTAGCATCAGCTAAGGCACTAGGCCGTATCTCTTTCTCTTGAAAATGGCTTCATTTTGTGCAAACTATATGTTTAATATGGATTCGTTGTGTGTTATCTTTTATTCATCAACTTTTAATTCATTACTTACCACTTAACTGCTAAAGCTCTTACCGATTTAAAGTGACGAGTGTTATTTTCTGTCATTACTATTATCGATATTGGAACAATGCTATCATAAATCTAAATAATACTTTTAAAAGTCCTCAATCGCCTAGTAAAAGTATTGTTATCAGCTTAGCCGTTTCGAAGATAAGCCCGGACAAACAACAGACACTTCAACATTATTTATTATGTTTATTACATATTGCATCATATTCTGTGGTGGGGCTGCTAAAACTGCCTTAATAAAATTGAACTGTGTTCAAAGAGCAGTTTTAAAAGTAAGCTCGCTTCTGCCGTTTATATTTCCTACAATTGAACTATATAAAATAATGAATTTTCTTGCTGTAAGATAACTTTTTACCCTGAAAATAATCCTTACCACGCACTGTCGATTTATGTATGATCTTAATATTCACTACATTAAAAGTCGCAAGCAACATATATATATGACGGTTTCACTGTTTTTTTCACATAAATTCTTATGTCAGATTCGCTTTCTTCTTTAAATTTATGATTTAACTAAACAAAGAGCAAAACGTATTATTTATAATATTATAATTGACACTTTCATTGTTCAACAGTGTTGATACAAATACGTTGTGCATAAAATGATGAGAATCTAGCTTAATATTAGATTACGAGGGCTTGAAGGTCTGTTTAGGTTTTTGTAGCTTTTCATACTCCAAATTCCAGACTCAAATTATATTATACTAGCCGACCCGTGCCCACTTCGTTGGGCGGTAATACGTAAGCGTGGAATGGTTATTTTGCGCTAAAACGCAGCGGAAGCTCTGAAAAGGAAAAAAATACCTCGATTTTGCAACATTATTCTATTCCAAATTATGAAGAAGTATATAACGATTTAGTAATTGTTGGATATAACGGACGATGGTTTAGTTTACCTCACACCTTGTAATTTAGATCTCATGAGACTATTGAAACTATAATACTAGACATACATACTAGACGTACACAATGGATGATAAAACCGAGATCGAGCTTCAGCGGTAAAAAGCAAGGCACTGCAGCTTCCGTAAATAAAATATCTGTATTTCATTCAGCATAAAACATGCGAAACTCGGAATAATTACTGTTTTATAGATTATAAAGTAAATTTTCAAAAAAAAGTATTAACCGATTTCAATATCAGTCAAAAACCCATAAGGCACTAAAAAGCGGAAAATAAATAGTTTATCAAATTAACCAAATTAAATAAAACATATGAATATGTGTGCTACCTAGAGATGTACTGGAAGTCGGTACCAACCAAAATTTTTGTATTACAGAGACGCGAGAGTGGACTTAAACTTTGTACCTATAGATATGGTTTTCGATTTGGTTGGCACCGACTTCCAATAAAAGAATAATCAAAATCGGTTCACACAGTCCAAAGTTATGAGGTAACAAACATAAAAAAAAAAAAAAATACAGACGAATTGATAACCTCCTCCTTTTTTTGAAGTCGGAAAATAATGAATTTTCTTGCTGTAAGATAACTTTTTCTCCTGAAAATAATCCTTACCACGCACTGTCGATTTATGTATGATCTTAATATTCACTACATTAAAAGTCGCAAGCAACATAAATATGAGACGGTTTCACTGTTTTTTTCACATAAATTCTAATGTCAGATTCGCTTTCTTCTTTAAATTTATGATTTAACTAAACAAAGAGCAAAACGCATTATTTATAATATTATAATTGACACTTTCATTGTTCAACTGTGTATTTTGTATAGTGTATTGTGTGTGTATTGTGTATTGTATCAACAAATACGTTGTGTATAAAATGATGAGAATTATCTTAATATTAGATTACGAGGGCTTGAAGGTCTGTTTAGGTTTTTGTAGCTTTTTCATACTCCAGATTCCAGACTCAAATTATATTATATAAAATTTATATTTTTTGTGCATACATTATATTGTACAGAATATATATCCTATATTTGAGGTCAAATAACTAGATTTATTATTATTTATATGCATAGATAACCATTTTTTCCATATATTTAAAACAGTAAGAAATAGAAATATTCTTTAATTTTTTTTTTTACTAAACAATACAAAATCTATTAATTAACGCTAACAAAAATAAAGATTGAAATGCTTCAAAAAATATTGTTTACTCTGGCGTGACGTAGTTTGTTCTGAGTGACGGTTCACATGACATGTTTGAATGGTATATTTTGTATTTTTATTTACTGGGAGTAAATACATGTAAAAATCTACTATCAAATGTTGACGCTAAAGTTTCAGATGACGTCAAAGAAGAATTACGACGACAAACCGGTGCCCAAATATTATCGACGGGAATCGGCGATAGAGTAAGTGTACGATAAACGTACGATGTATGCCGTATCAATTAATATTTAACATTATTAAATAACATATGCCAAATTATATGTAAAATATAATAGTCATATTTATATATATTGACATAAGCTGGTAAAGATTTCAAATCAAATAAATTACTACCGACATCCAAACTTTTCGTATGCACGTAAAGTGAGATAAATTTGAAATATTAATCCCGTTATTTATTGATGTAACTCTCTAATGATGATGGAACTTTGATGAAAATACGAACATCCATCGATATAATTGTTTTAACTTACAGACAAAACATTCAATTATTAAGCCCATGGAGGCTCCTGAAACATTAATATTTGGCTTGGAATGGCCTGTGGTACTGGCATTAGTAGGCAGCTTTTCGGTATTAGTTGTGGGAGCTGTTATTTTTGCTATTCTATTAAAACGAGATATGACAGCCAAGAGGAAGATGCAAGGTTTACCCTCAGCAGCTGCTATCGATGCCGAGGCTACAAGAGACTATCAGGTATTTTATTATAATCCATATTTATTTTGTATACATACATACATATATATGTATATGTGTATGTATATATCTATACATACATTTCCTATATTGTTTTTCTTATGAACTACAGTAATAGATATAGACGAAATACTGAGTTTAAAAAAACCTTTAAACTAACTAGTGACTGGAATTTGAACGTATTTTAGTAAAACACAACGCACATTTCCCATGTATTAGTACAAACAGATTCCAAGATTTCAACGAAAATAGTAATAAAGAACTTTTGTATAGATATGACTTAAGACAAAGATAACCAAAAAAAAGTTTCCGGGCAGGGGACCCTTATCGGGAACGAAAATACGTAGTATACTTATATTTGTTTATTTTCGTCACGTAAGAAAAAAGCGTTATATCCCTTCCATGTGACTCCCATTCTCCGTGTGATCTGTATAATATCTTTACTTTTTTATCTTCTATTATTTTCCAATGCAAATAACGTAAAATAAAGATTCGAATCAAAAAATCTCATTAAATACTTCAAAAAAAATAATTATATGTTAAAAATTAAACGTAGAATAGTGAATTATATATTAAAATGCTGAATAAAACAACGTATAAGTTTTAATGAAATTTCCTCGTGTTTATTATTAAGGCTATACAACTCGCAACGGTCTATGCTAGTCTGCTTGAATTTCGATACTCACATGCACACACACATACACTTGTATACAATATATAGAGATAAAGAGAGAGAAAGATAATTGCATGGAGAGAGCATAACGCACTTTTCTTGCTCCACGATTTCTACCTGGCAGCTCCGATCTAAGCCATAAAGGAGTTTCGTTGCAAAAGGGATCTTAATATTTTTCCTGTTGACATTACCAACTACAATGAATGGAGTACATTTCAGGAACTGTGTAGAGCAAGGATGTCTGGTAAATGGTCAGGACAGCAAACGACCACAGCACCTCCGCATCCAGTAGACCCACCGCAACGTATCACCTCCTTATCTCGTGACCCTGATGCAAATTCTCCATCAACTAGATCTAGTACCTCGTCATGGTAAGTATCTAAATTTATCACATGATTTGAAATCAAATTTATAATATTATTGTATTTAAGAAACTATTATTTCTCTTAGGAGCGAAGAACCAGCTTTAACTAATATGGACATCTCTACAGGCCACATGGTTCTGGTCAGTAAAGTTGTTATATATTGAAATAGTTCTTATACATATATACATACATTATTATTATTTATTTTATTTATACATATATTAATTTAGACAACTAATTAGAATACGTCATGGTTACAAAGTAAATATACATATAGATTTATAAGATACGCCCAATACACCCTATTCAGCTACATGCTGCAGAGTGCAGTGTACTGCAGTGTAGGCAGGGGGTACTAAAGTGTTAATTTTCAATGGGGAGCCATAGCAATGTACGGACGTGTAATCTGTGGCTTAACAAAAATATTACACTGAATTACGACTGGATTAGAAACATAAGATGACCATGAACTTATTATTACTGCCGTGACCAATTGAAGATCAAGTCTGTTTTAACCTAAATTAAGTATATCATCATATATATTAATACGTGAAGGATAAACTTTGTATCCCTTATTAATGGAATTGGGCGTACGGATGAACATGAATGGAGTACATTTCAGGAACTGTGTAGAGCAAGGATGTCTGGTAAATGGTCAGGACAGCAAACGACCACAGCACCTCCGCATCCAGTAGACCCACCGCAACGTATCACCTCCTTATCTCGTGACCCTGATGCAAATTCTCCATCAACTAGATCTAGTACCTCGTCATGGTAAGTATCTAAATTTATCACATGATTTGAAATCAAATTTATAATATTATTGTATTTAAGAAACTATTATTTCTCTTAGGAGCGAAGAACCAGCTTTAACTAATATGGACATCTCTACAGGCCACATGGTTCTGGTCAGTAAAGTTGTTATATATTGAAATAGTTCTTATACATATATACATACATTATTATTATTTATTTTATTTATACATATATTAATTTAGACAACTAATTACAACACATCATGGTTACAAAGTAAATATACATATAGATTCATTAGATTATATGCCCAACAACAACCCTATTCAGGTACATACCGCAGAGTGCAGTGTAGGCAGTTGGTACAGCGTTAATTTTCAATGGGGAGCCATAGCAATGTACGGACGTGTAGTCGGTGGCTTAACAAAAATATTACACTGAATTAAGACTGGATTAGAGATATTGGATGACCATGAACTTATTATTACTGCCGCGACCGATTGAAGACCAAGTCTGTTTTAACCTTAATTAAGTATATAAATTTAAATAGAACAAACTATGTAACACTCCTACCATACATAATGTACGTGCATTTCAACTAATGCATTTGAAGTTGCAGTAAGAACTGTATATGAGTATTTAGAAGAAGTAAAACATGATCTTGAAATATATTGATGACATAATATATTCAAAACGAAATTAATTTATCAAAATACAACTACAAAATATATCACTTCCCCCTGTTATTTGAGAACTGCAATTTTGAGCAAATTACGTCATGCCTCATTAAACAATATTTTATTCTTTTCGAAGTTTTTTTTGTGTTAGCGTTTTTTTATGTCATAGCTGGGTTATTGTTAATGAAGAATTTAGCTAAAAAAATATTTCAATAAATATTTATATTTATTACTGTTTCAAATATATAGGAAAAATCATTATCTGGGTTTGGGGGATAAGGAGGGAGGGGGCGACAAGAGGGGAGGTGGGTCTGTGCAATGCAAACTATGCAAGCACTGTTACTTCACGTCGGTTTTCTGTGGGTCGGGTGGCAGTACCCCGGGCGAGCCGACCCGTTCATGCTGAAACCAGTAATAGCTTCAGCGTGGCTCTACCACCTACATTACAAGCGTTAATCAAAACAGCTTCTGTATTGTTGTTGATGAAGAATTTAGTTAAAAAAATATTTTTATAAATATTTCTATTTATTATTGTTTCAAATATATAGGAAAAATGATTATCTGTCTTACAGGCTTACATGGAAGACCATCTACGTAACAAAGACCGGTTGGAGCAAGAATGGCGGGCTTTATGTGCATACGAAGCAGAACCGTGTGCGACAACAGCCGCTCTTAAACCAGACAACACCGGCAAGAACCGCTACGCAGATGTACTGCCTTACGACCACTCCCGGGTTACTCTGAACACTCTCTCCAACCACCTCGGATCTGATTACATCAACGCCTCTACTATTGTAAGTTTCATTATACTATTTTAATATATAAAACAGTAACTTATGATTGACTGACATACAGCCGAAACTACTACCCAGGAAATTTGCATGCAGCTTCATTTAGGCGGCCTTTGAGCATTAAATAAGAATTTTTGAAAAATCTACCCCTAACGTGATTTGATATTAGTTGCAACTGTTTTGTGAGTTAACCGTTAAGTGATGTTCTTACATACATTCGACAAGTTCGAATACTTTATGGTGGTAGAGCCACGCTGAAACTATTACTAGTTTCAGCATGAATGGGTCGGCTCGTCCGGGATAGTACCACCCTCTCATAGAAAACCGACGTGAAGTAACAGTATTTGCATTGTTGCGTTTTGTTCGGTCAGTGAGAGCGCCGGAGGCCTACCTCCCCTCCCCTCCTCCCTCTCCCTAACCCTTCCCCCAAAGAGTGGCAACGCACTTGCGACTCCTCTGGTGTTGTTAGTGTCCATGGACGGTGGTGATCACTTAACATCAGGTTACCCACATGTTCGTTTGCCTCCTATGAAATAAAAAAAAACTGATTTTTATTTATATAAGATTCATTCATAGTGTATTTAACCGATTTCAAAAAAGGAGGAGGTTATATACTCGGCTATATGTATTTTTTACGTATGTTAATTATTGTATTTGTCAAATGTGGACCAATTTTAATGTTTGTTTATGTAGACCGATCACGATCCCCGTAACCCGGCGTATATAGCAGCAGCCGGTCCTCTGGCGCACACCGCCCCCGACTTCTGGCAGCTGGTATGGGAGCAGGGATCGGTTGTCATGGTGATGCTGACGCGGCTTACTGAGAACGGGCAACAACTCTGCCACCGTTACTGGCCTGAGGAAGGATCTGAACTCTATCACATCTATGAGGTTGGTTTTTAACAGCATACAAAAAATATGAAACTTTGTGACATACACCTTTACGTTTAAGCTCTAAACTTGCTGGAAAAGTTGGTCACTGTTACTAAAGCTATCAAGTTATTACAAAAAAAAAATTCACGATGTCTCAATTATTTAAGGACTGACAATGAATAAACTCGGTTTACTACTAGTTTTGTTTGAAGGTATTAATATTAACAAAAATAATCCATATTTATCACAAAACAGTAAAGAAATTTATCTCTGTATTAAATATATTTGACAAAACATACGCTGCAGGGCTTTAGAACCGATGATAGAATATTTATTGTACGACCTATGTACGACCACCACGCAAAAACAAAATTAACGTCAAAGACCTACCACCGGTTCGGAAAACAACCCAGTCATCGAGAAGAACCGGCAAGAAACGCGATTGGGTACATTTTTTTATTTTAACATATATTTCTAATACACCATACAATAGCTTTGAGTAGATGCACAGAGAGGAGTCTGATATAATTTTAATGAACTAACAAGATGGTCGCCATCTTGTTACAACTTGCCTGGAAGTTTTTGTGGCAAGTCAGAATCCATGCTCCGTAATATTATTTCCGATTCACCTCACTTATACACAATAATCAAACTATATTAAGTAAAGCACCACCAACATTACACAATACAGAGCCAAATAACACAAGATTATGGATAAAATATAAAAACCACTACATGGCATTCCAAGATCCCATCAAAAACTCCGAAATTTGATATCGTATGTATTCCATATACTGTAAGATGATTTTAGAAGTATTGCACTGTAACAAAGAGGTAATGTTTGTGAGTATGTTCGTTAGAAGTCATCTCTGGAACTACTGATTCGATTCTAAAGATCCTTTCACTGGTAGAAAGCTAACTTGTCTTCGATTAACAGTTTCTAGAAGTACACGTTATTACATTTTTTTTATTTTTCATAATTTTTCATTTTATGTCATAAGTGGCAAGCGAACAGGTAGGTCACCTGATGTTAAGTGATAACCACCGTCCATGGACACTAACAACACCACAGGAGTCGCAAGTGCGTTGCCAACCTTTGGGGGGAAGGGTTAGGGGAGGGAGAGGAGTGAGGAGAGCGGAGGGGAGGTGGGCCTCCGGCGCTCTCACTGACCGATCGAAACGTAACAATGCAAGCACTGTTACTTCACGTCGGTTTTCTGTGAGAGGGTGGTACTACCCCGGACGAGCCGACCCATTCATGCTGAAACTAGTAATAGTTTCAGCGTGGCTCTACCACCATTAAAACCATACTAACGGTTGCCGGCGATTTCGTCTGCACTTTTATTTTTATGAATGTCGACACCATACATTATCTTCCTGACGGTTCATCCGCACGCAGAGATAATTCTCAGATCGCAGAGTTTTTTTCAGCTTACATAGTTTCATATCTCGACTAATTTAAACAGTATCTTAATAGCCTATGTGTCATTGTAATGTTTAAGACATATTACTGTAAAGTTTCATCAACATTTGTATAGAAATTTTTGCTTGAAAGATCAACCATACATCCAGCCATCTTCATCAACTTTCTCGTTAGTAATGTTAATAACAGGATTGTAGGTGATAGAGCCACGCTGAATCTATTACTGGTTTCAACACGAAAGGGTCGGCTTGTCCGGGGTAGTACCCTCTCACAGAAAACCGACGTGAAGTAACAGTGCTTGCATTGTTACGTTTCGATCGGTCAGTGAGAGCGCCGGAGGCCCACCTCCCCTCCGCTCTCCTCACTCCTCTCCATCTCCCTCCCCTAACCCTTCCCCCCAAAGGGTGGCAACGCACTTGCGACTCCTGTGGTGTTGGTAGTGTCCATGGACGGTGGTAATCACTTAACATCAGGTGACCTAACTGTTCGCTTGCCACTTATGACAAGATAAAAAATTAAAAAAATTTAATAACGTGTACTTCTAGAAACTGTTAATCGAAGAAAAGTTAGCTTTCTACCAGTGAAATGATCTTTAGAATCGAATCAGTAGTTCCAGAGATGACTTCTAACGAACATACTCACAAACATTACCTCTTTGTTACAGTGCAATACTTCTAAAATCATCTTACAGTATATGGAATACATACGATATCAAATTTCGGAGTTTTTGATGGGATCTTGGAATGCCATGTAGTGGTTTTTATATTTTATCCATAATCTTGTGTTATTTGGCTCTGTATTGTGTAATGTTGGTGGTGCTTTACTTAATATAGTTTGATTATTGTGTATAAGTGAGGTGAATCGGAAATAATATTACGGAGCATGGATTCTGACTTGCCACAAAAACTTCCAGGCAAGTTGTAACAAGATGGCGACCATCTTGTTAGTTCATTACGGTGTCCTCGGCGGCAGCCTTCACGCTCGCCGGCTCCCTGCCCTGGGAGCTGGAGGCGGGAGTCCTCGCCGCTGTATACGAATACACGGCGGCGAGGAAGCGTGGCGAGGAGCCACCGGCTCCCAGGGTGATAGAGGCAAGACGGCAAAGTTTGAGGGAAGTGGCAGTCGGGAGATGGATGCAGGATCTGGCGGACGCGCGCTATGGCCGTTATACAGTGGACGCCGTCCACCCGGTCCTGCGGGAGTAGATGAGACGGGAGTGGGGCTCCCTGACGTTCCGGGTGGTGCAGCTACTCACCGAGCACGGTTGCTTTGGGTGGTACCTGCACCATATCGCACGCATGCCATGAGTGCGGCGCTGACGAAGATACCGCGCAGCACATTCTATCGTCGCATTTTAGCTGCGGCGGTGGGGAATGTAGGGGGAATTTATCGCTGCCGAGTGTGATTTCGGCCATGCTCGGTAGCGAACAGGCGTGGCAAGCAACGGCCTCCTTCTGCGAGGAGGCCATCTCGCAGAAGGAGGTGGCGGAGAGGGCCCGTGAAGGCAGACCCACTAAGTGGCCGTCTCCGCCAACGGAGGACCGGCAGGAGGAGGCGGCGCTTTGCCCAACTCCTCCTGCCACCGTAGCCAGACCTGAGGGGATGGGCCGGGGGGCTCATCTCCTCATTGTACATTGTACAGGTCCGGCGGACGAAGAGGGGCAGCCGGTGTGTGGTCACCTTCCGCCGGGCGGACCGTGGGGGCTCTACAAGGTTGATTAGCTTGAACGATCCCTTGCCGCCCCCACAAAACGGTCTGTCGGTACACCGTGGGGTTTTAGTCCGTGCGAGTCGGACATAACTCACCCTCTCCCCCGGGAGGGTGCCGTATCCATAAGGGATTTACCCACGTTAAAAAAAAAAGAACACATTTTTTTCAGTTGCTCCAATTTAGTATTGTATTGTATGATATTTTACTTAACAATATATTATGTCCGTCTGATTTTAACAAACGCACAAAGTTGTGTATTTCCTCCTTTTGTCAATACTCTGGCTAATCTTATATATTTTAACAAAATTAAACTTTAACAGTAATTATTAAGTAAGTATATATTTATTTAAGGCATGATGTATGCAAGTGTTGTGTTTGTCTTTGTGTATCTCAGTGGCCTAATCTGGAAGAGCTAAATTATATAATAGAAGTTTAATACTACCTATAAAGTGACTCTTCCATGACTGACTTGACACTGTTAGAATTCGTATCTATAAAATTCCAATATTAAAAAGTTGAAGTTAGTGAGTTTGGATGTTCGGGGTAATCTCTGGTACTACTGATCCGATTTTGCAAATTCTTTCACTGTTAGAAAGGTATATTAAACTCCTTTTTATTTTGGTAATTACGTCTTATTTTCAATACTTGATCACAAATGTAATTCAAATTAGCAAACTCTATAACATAGCGTGCTGGAATGATTTGAAATAAAGGATTTAAATCCGAAGCAAATTCATTACTGTTAGCTTAAAAAAAATACGAGACACCATATATCTAAGTTCAATATCTCAGCCGAAAAGATTATTTTTATGTGAAAAAGAAAACAAATGTTTCAATTACAAATTACTAAAATTATTAGATATAGGTTTCATGTATACTTTACAAATTCTTATTCAAACAAATAGCTAGTAACAGCTAGTACTAGAAATAATGACAAAGTAGTCCTTCTATGTTTCAGGCTCATTAAATCAGTAATAGTTTTTTAGGTAATGTAACAGATTTTATAACAAAGTCCCAAAGCACATTACCGATTTACCGGATAGTGAGTTCAAGCACCATGTCGAGTGGGTTTAATGTCTAAAGGCTATATAAGGTGGATCAATATGTGAATGTTGATGACCTCTGGAAATGACGCCCCTCTTTCTCCATATGCCAAAAAGAATGTAATTGAAGTAAACAACAAGAAGGAAATGCTCAAAGTGACTTTACCCACTTACATGTATACCACATCTTCCCCTATTTTATAAACATAAGAAAAATAACTATTTATAGTAAGCAAAAAGAACTAGAAAGAACTAAGTAACTAGGTACCACAGTAGCTATCGATGTTTGTAAAAATATTTATGATGAATAGATAAACCAGATTTCTTGCCGGTTCTTCTCGATGACTGGGTTGCTTTCCGAATCGGTGGTAATTCTGACTTTCATAAGCGCATTTTCAAGACCTATTTTGAATAAAGTATTTTTGATTTTATCATTTTATTCGCGAAACTGCCTCTCGCTCCTCACTTAAATAAACCTATGCTATAATAAATACTAGATTCTGACAAGTCTGTGTACAGAGCTCTAAATATCGTTGATTTCTCGAACTTCAGGTTCACCTTGTGAGCGAACACATTTGGTGCGACGACTACCTCGTTCGTAGTTTCTATTTGAAGAATCAACGGACTGGCGAAACACGTACTGTCACGCAATTCCATTTCCTCTCTTGGCCTGAAAACGGAGTTCCATCATCTACGAAGGCCTTGCTTGAATTTAGAAGGTAAACAAAATAATACATGAAACAAGATTTATTAGTTACATTAATCATAAATAAAGTCATTAATAATAATATTAATACGTGAAGCCTAAACTTTGTATCCCTTTTTAACGGAATTGGGCGAACGGGTGAACGTGAAATTTGGCATAGTTAAAGTTTATATGGAGGAGAAGTGCAGAAAGCTATTTATTTTATATAAAATGCATTAGAAGTACATTAAATTAATTAAAATATGCATTACTCACACTACTGCTTCAATTTTACACAACATATACACACATGTAAATAAAAAAGACATTTTGACATCTGTCAATAAAGGACTTCAAAAAAGGTTGTGAAGGAGGTTGCTATGCTCGACTGTATGTATTATTTTACTCTTACGTTCCAATTACCCTTTTTCATTCTACATTCAACAATGATATTATAACTTACAAAGATTATTATAATATTTATCCCTTTAAAAAATCAATAAACTATGGTCGAATGTCGACCACTGGACGCCCACTAGTAATAATAAATAGTCATGAATATATTTAGTAATTTTTTGTGTATAATTTCGTTACATTTTTCCTATAAGCATGTGATAGAATAATGTAAATCTTCTATTTCCATTCTAGGAAAGTTAACAAATCGTATAGAGGAAGATCTTGCCCGATCGTCGTACATTGCAGGTAAAACAAAATATTCCATCTTTATTGATAAGATAACGCAACAAAGAGACCAATAAAAGATTTGATCAAATTTCACTATCGGCTATTTTATCTAAGCGTGTTTTTTTATTGTCAATGTGTTTGTTATTTCCTTTTTTTTAAATAATTTTATAACATGAATTGAAACAATATATACAGGGAGACAAGTTTATTATTTGTATGTAATAACGGAGGTCGACCGACGTTAGAGTATTTACCTACGTTGTATTTCGAATTTTTGTAAGTGTGCCAGAGCTTGTGGTGAAGGAAATCATCGTGATATAACATTTTTCTAAGTCCGCCGCCGCCGGGCAGCTACCACTCTCAAATTGACAATCTATCAAAAAGCATCTATACATCTGTTCTTCCAGTTTTACTTGAGAACCAATGTGGTCGTGGTCATCTAAAACTTATAAGATTAAGAAAATAGCGTTTTTATTAACAATAGATATAGATAGGTACAAGTATCCATCTTTTACTATCCTCGATAGATCGATTATTTTATTTTTAGCTACGAGGTTTAATTTATATGGAACAGTGTAGCGGCCAGAAATTTGTTAATCTTTAGCACCACCCAGGGACCACGTGCAGCGGAATGAGAGGTACAGTTACTGCGGACGCGAGTAACATCAGCCCCCGAGTAATAAAAAAATATATCATAAGAGGCAAACGAACAGGTGGGTCACCTGATGTTAAGTGATCACCATCGTCCATAGACACTTGCAACACAAGAAGAGTCGCAAGTGCGTTGCCCCCCTGTGTTTGGGGAAGGGGGAGTGTGGAAGGAGGGAGGGGGAGATGGGCTATATAGAATAAAATAGGTACATATAGAATAACGGATCATTTTCACTTTTAAGTGATGGGGCAGGCCGTACTGGAACTTATTGCCTGATCGATATGGTACTCAATCGCATGGCTAAAGGCGCTAAAGAGATTGATATAGCCGCTACACTGGAGCACATCAGAGACCAGCGTCCGCGCACAGTCGCGACTAAACAACAATTCGAATTCGTGCTAATGGCCGTCGCCGAAGAGGTATGTTCGCAGTTTGCTGACCGCTAGTGTAACTTGTAACTAGTTTTTAAAGGTATCCTCTATCAAAAGCTCTGGAGAAGCCATCAAATTTCTGAATTTTATCGTATTATTCAAGATCTATGACGTGGAATCAATCAATCAATCAAAAATACTTATTCAGTTTAGGCCCTAAGAAGGCACTTATGAGCGTCAAAATTAACTTCGGAAAACAACCCAGTCATCGAGAAGAACAGGCAAGAAACTCGATCTGGTTTATCTTTTTAACAAATATATGTAATTTTTATAATAGAACGCATTAGGTACATGTCACAAACTTTTTTAATGGATTTACTAAATTTTATTACTTTTATTTTATTTTTTATTATTTTATTACTAGATCACATACTGATCCACTCTATAATACGCCCTTTGACAACAAAATCCGCTTGACACCTCGATTAGATTCATAATCCAGCAAATCGGTAATATCCTTTGGGACTTTGTTGTAAAACCTATTGCCTAAAAAACTGTTACTGGTTGTACTAAGTTTGAAACATGGGACAGCCCAGTTTGTCACTGTTTCTAGTATTTAGATTATCCCGGTTTTTTTTTTACGAAATCCAGCTTTTCAAGGTTCTTGCGGATATATATTAAATTATCTTTTTTTTTATATATCATAGGAGGCAAACGGATAGGTGGGTCACCTGATGTTAAGTGATCACCACCGTCCATAGACTCTTGCAACGCCAGGGGAGTCGCATGTACGTTGCCAGCCTGCCTTGGGGGAGAGGGGGAGTAAGAGAAGAGGGAAGGGGAGGAGAGGTGGGTCTCCAGCGCTCTCACTGACCGAACGAAACGCAGCAATGCAATCATTGTTATTTCACGTCGGTTTTCTGTGAGAGGGTGGTAGTATCCCGGTCGAGCCGACTCATTCATGCTGAGACCATTAATAGCTTCACCTACAAAATATATATCAAAAATGTATTGGGAGGGCAGAGTTAAGATACCGAATTCTTGGAAGTCACAATAACATAGGGACGATTTGAAGTTACGAATATATGGTAGCACAAGTTGGGTCTCTTGTTGTTCGAGAACTCTGTATCATTGACAGTGCTGTAGCAACGCCCCTGGTTCAGGCATTCATCTAAATACGCGACACGTAAGTATCATGAGACTAAGGAACGTATGTATGTAGCGAAAGAGGTATATCACTTTTATAGACAAGCTGGTACCCGCAAATTGGTTCAGTTGAAAATATTGTTGAGTTTACAAAGGAACTGCTTGTCTTGTAAAAACGAATAAAGATTTATAAATAAAGGGTCGTCGTTGATAAGAAAAAAAAACTATATTTAATTATTTTTTATTTATAAGATTAAAGTTCATAAATAATTCATCATCATCATCAGCTTGTAAGAGATCCACTGCAGGATGATAAGACTCTTCCCGAAGGAAGGTATAGGCATTATCACAAATTACGTAAATAATTATTGAACAAAGAAAAATTAGTTGACAAAGCAGAGAAATGTACTAAACTATTTTTATCTTCTCAATTAACTCTCATATATAAGCAAAATGATTCGTAGCGTAGGTTTTCCCTCGGTTTCCTTCCTATAATATAATCCTAGGTAAATTCTAATTTAAATTTAAATAATGATTTTCAAGTAATACGCTTTTCAAAACGTTTGTCTTGTAAAAACGAATAAAGATTTATAAATAAAGTCTTTAAGTCGTCGTTGATAAGGAAAAAACTATTTGTAATTATTTTTTATTTATATCATTTAAGTTCATCAATAATTCATTATCATCATCTTGTAAGAGATCCACTGCAGGGTGATAAGCCTCTTCCGCAAGGAAGGTATAGGCATTATCACAAATTACGTAAATAATTAATAACAAAAAATATTAAGAAAATTAGTTGACAAAGCAGAAAAATGTACTGAACTATTCTTATCTCCTCAATTAACTCTCATGTGTAAGCAAAATGATTCGTAGCTTAGGTCCTCCCTCGGCTTCCTTCCTATAATATAATCGTAGGTAAATTCTAATTTAAATTTAAATAATGATTTTCAAGTAATACGCTTCTCAAAACGAAAAGTTTATTGTTATTATATATACAATTGTGAACTAAACAAAAAAAGTGTGTGTACTTATGTACACGTGTTAGAAGTTATACTTCTTTGGCGTAACAAGATAAAAATCTATTCAAAAATTTTATCTTTCGGCTTATTCTACGTTTGTAGAAGAAAACCACACTAATAATAGAAAAAGGTATTTAATACGTTGAAATTTTCAATACAAAGAAATACAAACAACAAATACAAAGAAACAAAATGTAGACTATAGCTACCTTCAGAGTGTCGGTTTTTCGTGACGGTGTGCGCGCGCATCGTAAAAATTTACTCTCATCATTTTTCCCTAACGCGCCAAAAGAAGTATAAAGTTTACGTGTAAATTGAGAAAATTTTAAGCAAAGTAATACATTTACTCTCATTACATATTTACATACATTACACTCTTAAAAGTTTTCGAAGCAATGAAGCTGTGTCAATTTATTGACCATGTTGGTAATTTTCAGGTACATGCTATTTTAAAAGCTTTGCCAGCACATTTACAGCAACTGCAAGAGAAGAAGGACAAAGAGAAGGAGAAAGAGAAAGAAAAGGATAAAGATGCCACAGATAAGAAAACTGTTAACTGAATAACGCACCGCTCGAGCTCTGGAACATGTTTCGTTTAAATATAATTGTTAGGTATTAATTGTGAAATCACTTCACATAGTTTTGTTATATTTAAAAACATATTTATTAAATGTTGTTTGATCAATGTCTTCACTTTGGCTAATATCTGTGTTTAGCTAAAATACTACTAATCGAGTAAATCTTGTTTTAATTGTGTGTAAACAAAGAAAAAGTTATCTATGGAATATATAAAGTATATATAGTAACAATGATTAATTTGCCTATTTTTGTAGATTGATACGCAAACTGCTTTTAAAACTCTATGCATAATGGCCTCATAAGTTAATTTAAATGCAACTGATAATTTTAATAAATTTTCTGATGATTTCTGATCGGTAGCAAAAATATTTATTAGTCTTGGATATATTACTGCATTATTTAATAGAATAATTGGTACTTATTTCACCAATAACCATAATTTCACATTCACAGATTGTCATATTTGTCATAGCCTGTCCATGACATACAGATTATAAGTACGTGTCACATTTTATGTTTATTACACATATGAACTTCGTGGAGTTTTTGACGGGATTTTAGTCTGTCATGTCTAGATTTTATATTTTATTCATAATCTTGTGTTATATGACTCTATATTTTGTAAAATTGGTGGTGTTGTCCGTAATACAGTTCGGTTATTGCGCCTGAATGAAATGAAAGGAAAATAATACCATGAACCATAAAGATGCCACAAAAACTTCTTGGAACGTTCTAACAAAAGAGCCACCATATTGTTGGAACATTGAAATTATTCACACGACACTATTATTGTGTAAAATATGTTGTAATCTCCATTGAAAAAAAAACATTTACACTAGCAAGTGCTTCTGTGGAGCCAAAACAAGAAAAAAAAAAGAACTTCGTGTGATATCAAATTAAGTTTTTTGAAAGCCGTCATGTTTGAGTCCATAACACTTATGTTACCTAGTTAACTATGAATAATTCATCTAGTCATTAATATCTATTTAGAACTTATTTGTTGTTTTTATTTTAATGATTGGGTTATGTGGTATGTATTAATTCTTTTAAGATAAACGATATATATTTGGAAAAGTAATAAATTGCTGGTAAAATTTTAATAATATTCATGTTATATGTTAAATATATATGATATTTATTATCACAGTTAAATTCTCTACGCGTATTATTAGAATGCTTTTTATTATAGTTACGAACAGGTTTTTTTATATCGTTTCTTGAAACGTATAATATGTTTTTTTTTAGAAATTCCAAACTTGCTTAGACAAAAAAAAAATAGATTTTAAGACTAACTTCTCCTAATCATATCCTAATAAAACGGAATACCTGATGACAAAATAATCAGCTATATAAAACAAAGTGACATATTTACAGAATGTAGTAGAAAAATAATAGACTATTTAACTATTTAGACTAACTTTACTGTATTGTATGTTTATATAAGATCATATTATGTATTTGCATATTATGGAAAAATGTAAAAAAAAATACTTACGAAATTATAAAAAGTAGTAATAGAATATAAGGGAAAAATATATTTAACCGTATTTCTGTATGAAATTATATGTAGTTTTTATGGGACTTATTGAATAATGAATTTTATTAAACTGTTTTAGGGAATAAGACAATTAGTATCCTAATTTACCTATCAACAAAATCCTTCCCTAATGCAATGAACAAGTATGATAAATATTTTCGTTACTGAGAAAATATTGTTCTGTGTTGCAGTAATTAGTGTTATTTATTTGACTTCACTCAACTGTATCCCCCTACACTCGGGACATGTTTAAGGCCAGTAAGTTATCGATATAAGATTGCTTATGTTTTGTATGAAAAGAGATTAGAATTCCTGGAATAGGTTTAGTGAACGTCAGCGAGTTTTATTTCTAAAACACGGATTTTACAGCTTACAGGTAACCATACACTCCATTACTCTATACTAAACTTACACACTTACTATCGAAAATGTTTTTCAATGCTCTAAATAAATACTTATATAGTATGATAAGCCAGAATATTGTTGTAGTTTCAAATGATAGCAAATTTAACTTCAGATTAGCCGTTAAAAGGACGATTAAAAAATAAATTAAACTGGTGGTCGTCTTATAGTCGAAATTCGAAACATTAATTCTTCAAGATTTAATATTAATAAAATAAAAAAAGAAATTCTTTCCATTTTTTCCTTTTCCAATCTTCTTCTATACATATAATAAAAATGAAGTGTCTGTATGTAATATCAACATAAATTTTTTTTACTACTTGGGTACGAAAGTCTACACGCTACTGATAACAAACATGCAATTTTTAAAATTTGTGTCGGTTTGTCTGTCTGTTCCGGGTAATCTCCGAAACGGCTAGACCGATTTTGACAGGAATTTCACTGACACATAGCTGAAATTACAGCGGGTTTCTTAGGCTACTCTAAATTAGACTAGGTATTAACCGGTATCTGGTACCTATGCGAAGGCCGGGTCTCTACTAATAAATAATTTTCACATAATCAATGAATTAATAATAGCCCTCTAAATGTTTGAATAATGTACTCGTAATCTTCAAATGGTCCATCGCCAAAGACTTACTACTATGCATAGTCTAGTCAACAAGTTCAAAAACGTTATAAATAGAGATAAAGGTCCTAAAAATATGAGCGATAGCTCATTCGATTCGGAATCACCTCTAGAAAAATGTTTTTGAAGGATTTTGGGGCAGGTAAAAAATTGCAATTGTTATTAACAAAAGAAGATGAAAAAAAAAATATTTAGTTTCTCATATTTCGCTCATATTTTTAGAACCTTTATCTCTATCAATCACGTTTTTGAACTTGTTGACTAGACTAATAATGTAAATGTAAATCTTAAAAATAATATTTAAGTTATTGTTTCATTAGTTTCTTATACAGTGTAAGTGAGCACTGAGGTAGTTATATGGTGGGTTAAGGTTCCAAATGTGTTGCTGATGACAAACGCTTTTTGTATTTATATATCTACTGTACACGTTACATGTTACTTTTAGTGGCATGCGCGTCGTACTTACAATCGTCTTTAAAGAGCGTTTCTGTAATTGTACATAGTCTCACAATTCTATAATTATTTAATACGATTTAAAAAAAGCATGCGAAGCTGCGGGTACAGCTAATATTAAATAAAGCTCGTCAATAACTACTAAACAAAAAGACAATCGGTTGAAAAACAGAGGGAAATATACACAACCGTTTTGTCTCTGCGTATTTCTAAATACTCTATTATATGACCTGGCCACACATTTCTGTGGCTTAATTATTACATGTTGAATTAAAATAATGAAAAATTATTTGGTATTATGGAGTACCGAGTCTGCCTAAAAACTTAATACAGAAAAAGCGAGGTTACGCAGCAAATAAATTAATATAAAACGTGCACCATAGAATAAATCGGAGTTGAAAAAGAAATCAAAATTAAAACTTGAGATCTCTATAACTTTCTGTGCTACAGTTTTCTGTCAACGAACTAATTTAAAGCGCCATCTGCGAGACTGGTGAATCTTACTATTAATAACAATAATCAACATTGACAAATCATTTAAAATGTAATTAAACAATATTGAGGCCATTAATCAAAATATAAATTACGCTATCTCTCAAGTTGGAAGAAATTCTTCAACCCCTTTTATCCCTCTCCTCCTGCCAAACGATACTAAGCCCAAGTTGATAGTTACAATAAAATAGGTACCATAGATACCTTCACGAAGAAACATTTACGCGTGTCAAGTTATGGTTATCGTTCAAACAGTACAGAAATTTGTCAATCTCATATGTATAAAGAAACACCCATGTATATAGTATAATCCATATCGGTACAAAAGACGAACACGTTAATTATTATAAAATAAATGTTAACATTATAACGCTAATGTTGACTTAAAAGGCTCGAATTATACATGACTGCCAATTTTCATGAAGATCGGTCGAATAATATCGGAGTTCATCGTGGACAAACATTATGACACTGGATTTTTATAGATCCAGATTTACTATGCATATGATTATGTAACAATATTTTTCTCCGAAAATTTTAGGGTCGTATTTCTCTTGTAACTATAATTCATTCAGAGGTAATTATAAAAAGATACTAAAATATAATCTAAAGATGGACAACACGGAAAAGATGTAGTCATAGACAAAATTCAGTTGCAGGTTTCCTCACAATGTTTACATTAGCATATACAGTTACCAATTTAAATTAGTAAATTTTTGCGAATTAATAAATGGTTCGAACTCGAACACTCGAATACCACAATTTTGTTTCTTGAAATGCACAAACATGTCAGAGATTCAAATGTTTCATACTCGAGTCACTTGAACATTTTATAAATAACCACTCTATAATCTTCCTTCTCATTGCTATTACATATATTATTATAACAATACTCTTTTGTATATATCAGTAAAACACCTAAAAAGAAATATCATGGTTTGTGATTTCTTAATCGTTTCTTATTCTCTTATTCTTCTTATTCACCACAATCTCAGGCGAAATATCATTTACAGTTCGATAGATAAAAAAAAAATGCTGGGTTTTTAATAGCGAAAATATTGTTTTTCTAATGAAATATGTATTTTTGTTATGTATTAGTGCGAACTAATAAATATCTGTGTGAAGTGTGCAAATCACAAGGCGTACAATACCTAGGCCGAGCCGAAAAAAAAACATTTAACATGAAACTTCAATGCACCAGAGGTTTTTGGCAAAGACAATATTCAAACACGTAATTATCACAACCGATTATTTTATTTTATAGTTTGTTTGTTATTTTAGGAAAATCGGTGTGATTACTTTTCTTATAAATCCAGAGCACATTATCATTTATTACCAACTAGCGGGCCTGGCAAACGTTGTCCCGCCCTGATAATAAAAAAAATCCTTGATTAATATACCAAAACGTTCCTCATGAATCACTTTATCCACTGGTGAAAACAGCTTGAAAATCCGTTCAGTAGTTTTTGAATTTATCGCGAACAGACGGACAGACAGACGCGGTAGGGAACTTTGTTTTATACTATGTAATAAAAATAATAATGAATAATGATGTAATAACAATAAAAATGTTTCACTGTTATACAGTTTTCTTGATCCCTAGTACAGACTGTATTAAGAATTATATATTATACAATAACTTTAATTTCATATCAGACTGAAATCCAATCCAAATCTTATTTCAATAATCGATATTTTAATATTGTATTAAACTTTAAATGGTTGTAAAAGTAATAATCTAATACGCAAATATTAATATTTCCACATTTATTAAATAAACCTCGAGATATAATGTATTGTTTATAGAACTTAAACACAATATGGTTAAATTTTCCCCATAATTTATTTCATTACTGCGTTATCTGTAAATATCGATAAACTTTTCTTAAAATGATCGGTTTTGATAAATTGTTGAAGCTATCCTTATATGCAATATACTCTGTGGCTATACTAGCCGTATTTGACAAGAGAGGTGACCTTTCAAGTTCCAGATGACATTTACCACTGTAACTTATGTAGTGCTTTGGTGTAGGTAGTGTATGCGTTTATCCACAATTTTTAAATAAGTGAAAGCTTTCTTAATTTTATTATTTACTTTGTAACATTCTGTAATCTCAACATACATATAACAAGATGAAGATTAACGGACGCGCCCTTCATTTCGTATTCAAAGTTGCTGATCGAACTCTGACGGCAAAATTTTACCGGGATGTACTAGGCATGAAGGTAAGACTCTTTAATATTGCATTAAATGTATTCTGTATATATTATTTTTGCTTAACAATCCAAGGCCAAGCAAGCGACTGTGTCCGTTCACACATATCGTAAGGTTATAATCGTTCGCACCGGCTAAATTATACAAATATTATCAACGTGTTAGGTACATGTAAAAGTAAAAGTTAAATCACTGGTGTCGAATATGAAGTTTATTACCTTAGATAGGCTACAATGTTGTATAAGATAAAGACGATTGTTATACATTTATGTATTCTTGACTTAATGTATGACTAAACATTTATGACACATTGTTTTTCATTTGAGCCATGTACATTTGTGTAGTTTGCCGAGATTTCCAGTTTTTTTTTTTCGAACTGACTACGCTAATGACCTAGCAAGGTCGTAACAGCTTCACCAGACTACCGAGATTTCCAGTAGTATTTTGGAGAATATAATTAATTAAAAAATAGTCAAATTAAAAATAATAATTGTTGTATATAGAATTTTTTCAAGTAATTGTGATGTAACTGTGATAAAGATTACTTATTTTCTATTTGTAACTAGTATAAACATACAGTTTTTTTTTTTCCCCGAACTGACTACGCTAAGTATAAACATACAGTATTTTAATGTCTTCTGTTGAAAAAGAAAGAAATTTTATTGTGCTTATTTTTTACTACCAATATTCTACTTCTGTTTAGTGTTTCCTTTTGTATTTATATATCAGATAGAATTATTATATGTCGAAATAATGTTCTACATATTTAGGAACTAAATTAGTCAATTCCCAACACAAGAAAAACCAATTTAATTTTTTAGGTGTTAATAGATTAATATGAGAGGAAAATGTCACTCAAAATTAGTCATATTTAATACATAAGTATATCTTAATATAGTAATAATTAATTGTATTACTTATTACTAATAGTTTAATATAAAATAATATATAGAATATTATACTTAAAAAAATTACATAAATACTTGATTGAAGAAGGCGACACTTTGGGGAAATCCATCATTGAATATTATAGTGGATGCTACTTTGCACTTCCGCCAGAAATTGATTGATTTGATTCACACTACTATGTCTAAGTGCAACAAAAAGCGAATCAATTAATCAATATATATATATATATCATTACATAATATAAAACAAAGTCCCCTGCCATGTCTGTCTGTCTGTCTGTTCGCGATAAACTCAAAAACTACTGAACGGATTTTCAAGCGGTTTTCACCAGTGGATAAAGTGATTCATGAGGAACGTTTTGGTATATAATTTGTCAAGGATTTTTTTATAATCATGGCGGGGCAACGTCTGCCGGGCCCGCTAGTTATATATATATATGTATGATGAATTCATATATAAATATATTGATTAATTGATTTGCTTTTTGGTGCAGTTAGACATAGTAGTGTTCATTTAATTCCAGGTGGAAGTGCAAAGTAACATCCACTGTAATATTCTACATAAAAACTAAAAAAATATATGAATACTATAAAAAACTAATAATTACTAATAATTATATTACTAATATCCTATTTATTACTAATCATCAATATTAAGAAGTAATTGTATTACTTTTTAATACATAATTATCACTATAACTGTTTGTTTAGATTCAAACACTTTAATCCAAGTTATAGATTTTGCATTATTTGTTATTAGACCCCTGCCTTCATTTAATAAACAAAAACTATTCATGCATAGTGAGCAATTTTATTGTAGACTTTATTATTTAACAAATTTAGTAAAATCATGTCTTGTGTACTTTGACTTTTTTGTTATTAGATACTTGAAATGTATGAAATTCTGTATTCATAACTATATAATAATATTGTTGCAGGTTCTTCGTCATGAAGAATTTACTGAAGGTTGCGAGGCAACTTGTAATGGGTAAGTTAGAAAAGTAACCTATTATTAGTACATAAATTACAATATATTTACGACATTTAAAAGATTCAAATTAAACTGTACACCTAATAAATCAATATTAATTTGCAATATTTTTTTTTATATCATAGGAGGCAAATGACCATATGGGTCACCTAAAGCAATATTAATTTGCAGTATTTTTTTTTTATCATAGGAGGCAAATGAACAGATGGGTCACTTGATGTTAAGCGATCACCACCGTCCATAGACACTTGCAAGACCAGGGTAGTAGCAAGTGCGTTGCCAGTCTGTGTTTGGAGGAAAAGGTAGTTGGGGATGGTGGTGGAGGAGAGCAGGGAAGGGAAGGGGCGGTGGGTATCTGGCGCTCTCACTGACCGAATGAAACGCAACAATGCAAGTGCATTGTTACTTCACGTAGGTTTTCTGTGATAGGGTAGTACTAACCCAAACGAGCCAACCCATTCATGCTGAAACCAGTAATAGCTTCAGCGTGGCTCTACCACATACAAAATTCTTTATTTGGGAATAAGGGACCTAATTTCTTATAAAACTGTTGATCTTATGGTCATTGCTCTGGAAAATGGGCTTGTTTATTGAGGATTAATACACAGATATGTGTCTACGTTTATTTTATCTTAGCTGTCATGAATTTTTAACTGATTTAATGATAACTATCAAGTAAAGTGTATTACATATACAAAATTTCCTTTAGTTATCATGACTTCTCATGATGGTAGATAAAGATAAGTGTTTATGTAAGTTTGTCAACTATCTTTACTTAAAAGTGGTATATGAGAGTTTTCTTTGTTTGAACATATATAAAAAAACAGAGTGTTTCTATAGACACCATAGAAGTGAAACTTTTGTATTACAGGGAAACATTTTATTCATTTTTTTTTATATCAAAGGAGGCAAACAAACAGGTGTGTAACTTGATGTTAAGTGATCGCCACCGTCTATAGACGCTAGCAACACCAGGCGAGTCACAAGTGAGTCGCCAGTCTGTGTATAGGGAAGGGGGAGAAGGAGGTGAGCTTCAGATGCAATCACTGACCGAACGAAACACAACAATGTGAGCATTGTTACTTCACATTGGTGTTTCTGCCAGAGAGGGTGCCTGCCCATTTATCAAGTCATGAAAGGCATAATTAAATATTTACAATTTACATTAACATTTACAAACTAGCGAGCACGGCAGACGGTGTCCCACCCTGATTATAAAAAAATCCGGGACAAATTATATACCAAAACGTTCCTCGTGAATCACTTTATCCACTGGTGAAAACCGCATAAAGATCCTTTCAGTAGTTTTTTAGTTTATCGCGAACAGACAGACAGACAGACGCGGTATGGGACTTTGTTTTATACTATGTAATGATAATGATAACAATAGACACAATTAAAATACATAATTAAATAACCATAAAAATATACAACTCTGCATCAGATCAGTGATGTTACAAAGTGTAAAAGTGATTAAATAAAATACAACAATGTTACTTAACTTCCGTAATTAGATGAGTACTGGTGTTTTCAACACTACATGCCACAGTGTTTACCCCCACCACTTTTCGTCACTTAAAAATGTTGCGGATCACAATTTCAAAGCCCTGGTAGGATTAAGAATATTCAGTTCAATAATTCTCCACAAATATTTGAGAAGAAAATATATATGTTAAGACCTTACTATTTGCTCTATTAAAATTTGATTGTTATTGATCTAAACATTAGAAACTTAATATGTAAAATAGACTTTAGTGATATAGGTAGTTCTTATTATAACAACTAGTAATTTAGTGTAGACTTGGTACACATATATGTTTCAACAACTCATATATGTATGAATAGTTAGCTTACCTTAGGATAGCGCAGATAGGTCGCGAATTGCATGTATCGGGCAACAGCCCAAGCTGAGGTATGCCGCACACACTTGAGCTAGTGGTCAAAATAAAATTGGCTGAGTGCTTTAAACGTTCTTCTTAGTAGTACGGTGAAGCTGTTAAGACCTTGCTAGGTCAATAGCGTAGTCAGATCGAAAAAAAAAAAATTAGTATAGTAATAATAATGAAAGTAAGTAATGAAAACATCATTAGTTTGTTATTCATTATCTTATTATTTGTATTGTTAATTATGATGGTTTTCACAGGTCACTGGTATTATCTTAAAATGTGAACAGACTATTATTATGTAACAATCTATATGTAAAAGAGAGCACTTTGTTACTCACACTCGAAATCATGATACTACGAATTCCTATCATTCATATGGTTCTAATGGTGGTAGAGTCACGCTGATACTATTACTGGTTTCAGCATGAATGTGTCGGCTCGCCCGGGGTAGTACCACCCTCTCATAGGAAACCGACGTGAAGTAACGTGCTTGCATTGTTGCGTTTCGTTCGGTCAGTGAGAGCGCCGGGGGCCCACCTCATCTCACCACATCACCTCCTCTCCCTCTCCCTCCCCTAACACTTCCCCCCAAAGGCTTGCGACTCCTCTGATGTTGTTATTATCCATGGACGGTGGTGATCACTTAACAGCAGGTGACCCACCTGTTCGTTTGCCTCCTATGACATAAAAAAAATTAAGCACTAAAAATAGAAACAGAAGAACATTAAGTCAATATTAAAAGACATTGTGAATACCTTTTAGGAATATTATATTAAGATATATTTATTATGTGCTCATAATTTCAGGCCTTATGCAAACAGATGGAGTAAAACCATGGTTGGTTACGGTCCAGAAGATTCACATTTTGTTGTTGAGCTGACATATAACTATGGAGTAACACACTACGATCAAGGAAATGATTTTCTTGGCCTCACACTCGAGTCTAGTGAGAGTTTGAAAAGAGCCGCTGCAAACAACTGGCCAATTCAGGAACAAAATGGTTTGAAATATGTAGAAGCACCTGGCGGTTACAAGTTCTACATAATTGATAAACCACAGCCTGTTGACAGAGGTCAGTATTAACTAAAAGTCCGCTAGTTGTAGTATAAAAATAAAATTAGTAACTGTAAACAAACATCAAAATTATTTAGTACAAAATTGGACTGCAACTATTGGAGATATTTTAAATAGAATGAGGTTCATTAGATGCTGAAAAATCTACAACTTAGTATGTTTTTACAGTATTAGAATATTTGAATAAAGCTCTGGGTACTATATTCTTTTATAGGCTTATCTTATGATAATGATATCAATTAAAATGTGTGTAATTATAGATTATTATATTAATTAAATCTTAGAAGATGATAAGAACATCTCGAATTGGTAACTAGATATCACTATCTGCGATTGATTTTATCACTAACAAATACTTTTTACGTATTAAATATATTGATTTTTACTTTATACACATTTGGTAAATCATGTTACGTAAGTACATTATTTATTTTACTTAGAAAGGTTTAAAAAGATGACAATTATTTTTGATAATTGCTGTTGTTTTAAATATCACTTGTAGGTAAAACCCAAATTTCTATGCCTGGTTCAAAGTAAACATGAGTGGATGAAAATGACACGCGAGATGTTTTAATTTTTTTTTTATATCATAGGAGGCAAACGGACAGGTGGGTCACCTAATGTTTAGTGATCACCACCGTCCATAGACACTTGCAACACACAGACACAGTCACAAGTGCGTTCCCAACCTGTCTTGGGGGGGAGTAAGGGAAGGCGGAAGGGGAGAGGAGGTGGGCCTCCGGCGCTCTCACTGACCGAACGAAACGCAACAATGCAAGCACTGTTACTTCACGTCGGTTTTCTGCGAGAGGGTGGTACTATCCCGGGCGAGCCGGCCCATTCATTCTGAAACCATTAATAGCTTCAGCGTAGCTCTACCACCTAAAATTTCTGTTTATGACATAAATGAAAATGTTATGTTCAAAATTGTAATATTACAAGGTACAAGGTGACTGAACACCTTCATCCACTTATGTCTCTGTTATCATTCACATATTTATATATCTCATTACCTTTTTGTTAACGTAATGCATTATATAATCTCGATGCTTGACAATCCTACTTATGTCAGTTGTCTGTCACAACTTATAGGTAGTATTGGAAAGTAACTTAAGCCAACAAACAGCATTATATAATTGATCTGAATAATTTGGTGTCAATGTGCAGTATCTATGATAGCTGATCTATGCTATGATCATCAATAGCTGATGTGTGTAACTAACCTGTTTCTGAAAGTAATATATAAAACTATTGAACAGTACATCACTGAAAAAAAGTTCTGTTAAAATAGTTTTTATTTCATTACATAGTATAAAACAAAGTCCCCTACCGCGTCTGTCTGTCTGTCTGTTCGCGATAAACTCAAAAAGTACTGAGTGGATTTTCCTACGGTTTTCATCAGTGGATAAAGTGATTCCTGAGGAACGTTTTGGTATATAATTTTAAAAGGATTTTTTAATAATCATGGCGGGACAACGTCTGCCGGCCCAGCTAGTATTTAATAATTTACTTCAATTTTTCTGTTTTATTATTCTCCCTATATCTTCTACTACATTCGTGATAGCTCTTCCCAAGGATGCCCTTTGTAATTTTCTGTGGATTGTTCTTATAGTGACGCAATAATTTGCTAGATTATTTTCCTTGTTTCTGTGTGCAATAACGAAGTCAAAATAGTTAAATACCTTGTTCTCTTCAGTTTGTCAACCAATTTTCCTTATATACTTTTTATTTGTTTTAATATCGATTATTTTTACAGTCAAGTAAAAAAATGGAAACAGTTACTTTTTTCTATATCATATATATGTCTTTCAATAAATTATAAATTAATTTATAATGACGTATTTTTACATTATCGCAGTTGACGTAAAGTATAGTTGTATTCTACGGTTTGCCATAAAATCACAAGGATTTTGAAATGTATAATTATTGTATTAAGGACTAATTTCGACCAGTCGATGGAGACCAGTTATATAATATAACCAATAGCTTTTCCCAACGCATTTTATGTGATCATTTGTGTCATACAATATATAAGTTAAATTGCATGTATTTGTGTGTCTTTACAGATCCTGTCGTAAAGGTGTCGTTAGCTAGTTCAAATTTGTCGAGATCAATCGCATACTGGAACGGTCTGCTCGCTCTGAAGATATATGAACAAACAGACAAGACCGTGTTACTTGGTTTCGCTGACAATCAAGCCAAACTCGAATTAGTAGATATTGGTAAGTTATTTACATCTTTAACATTTGCCAGTATATTTATGTTATGCCATATTAATATGTATGTGTAAGTTCAATTGTTCATTTTATTTCGAATGCATCCGTAGTATATTTGATGCCTTTGTCAGGAGAATGCCTATGGCATCTAAAAATCCCAAATACTTGAGATAAAGGTTAAAATCCAATTATTTAAAAAAATGCTTACATGGCTGTATTAAAGCATATACAGTAGAACCTCGATAAGTTAAAGTCCAAGGGAAACACAAAATATTTTAAGTTATAGAGGTTTTAAGTTATCAAGGGTCTATGTTAGGGATAGGTTATTATATATATACATGTATGTACGTACCCTTGTTCCTATTTTTACTCGAATGCGTCAGAAGGATTGGTTCAATAAAATACAGAAATTTAAATAATCATATTTAATTATTCACATTGCAGGTTTAGTCTACTTAAAAAGTCTGTGATTTTCTTTTGTTTTAAACAATTCACAGTTTCTAAATCGATTTGATTTTCAATGACAAATAGAGAGGAGAATACATTATGCAAGCAATAAATACCGAAACCTTTTGTTTTGCACACTCGTTCAAAATGACTCATTGACAAACAATTTTATGTTATAGAGGTTGTGGAAACATTTCTTTAAGTTACTGAGGGCCAATACAGAGATTACTTATTTAAGTTAAAGAGGTTGCATATTTTAAGTTGTAGAGGTTTTGGGCTCTTATTCTTTTAAAAAATTATTTTTTGAAGTTATAGAGGTTTTTAAGTTACCGAGGTTTGAGTTATCGAGGTTCTACTGTATTTGCGAAAGATATACTATAAACAATATTGGCATCAGTTAGTAACAAGTTTATTCATTAGATCATATGCTACATTGCGTATTCACAAGTACATTGTTGTAATTTACTAGACCCATATAAAAATATTGGGTTTGTCGTTATTTTTTTTATATCCCATACTACTTTTCAGCGTCTAAACCGAGAAAAATGCATCAGAGTAAATACGGTATATGGTGTTTAAAAATATGCTTAGTTCCTTTTAAACTCGCCACAGTATATCGCCTTTTCTGTGTTTATCCCGCTAACACTATCTTCCTATCTATATGAGTCAATGCCGTTTCTAAAATGTGGATTATCATTTGGTATTTGCAAAGTAATTTTACCGAGTATTGAAATCAAATACATATTAAACTCTAGCGGTGTTATTACAAAAAAGTTAAATACTTGGTTTAAAAAGGTTTCGAATTAAATGCACCGCGCTCGCCCATTTTTTTTATGTGGGGAAATCCCTTATGGATACGCCGCCCCCTGGGGAGAAGGTGGGTTATGTCTGACTAGCACGGACTAAAACCCCCCCCACGATGTACCGACAGACCATTAATGTTGGGGCGCCAAGGGATTGAACTAGCTATTCAACCTCGCCGCCCCAACGGTCCGCCCGGTGGAAGGTGACCGCCGGGCTCCTACCTATAGAGGGGCAGACCGGGTACACACCGGCTGCCCCCCTCGTCCACCGGACCTGTGCAATAAGGAGATGAACCGCGCTCGCCCGAGACAAGTTCGACGTTATCCCTTTTCACAAGTCTAATCTAACGTAACCAAAGCGAGACAAAAGAGCAAGATGGCGGACATTTAGCGACCGCGGTGCATTTAATACGAGACCTTTTTAAAGCCAGGGTCCTAAACGCATTTAACTTTTTTGTAATAACACCGTAGGAGTATGTCTAAAGTGTTGTTCCTAAGGTATTTTACAATCACCTACTTAATTATTTAAGTTTTTTATCTATACTAATATTATAAAAAGGTAAAGTTTGTGGGTTTGTGAGTTTGTGACGTTGTAAGGGGTAATCTCAGGAACTACTGGTCCGATTTGAATAATTCTTTCAGTGTTATATAGCTCATTCATCAAGAATGGTTATAGGCTAGGTTATATATATCATCACGCTAAGGCCAATACTTACTTACAGTACTTAGTTTGTCGCGTTTGTTCGTTTTTAACTTATATTCAGCGTTATGTATAAATGATATAAATATAACAAATATTGCATGACGTAGTAACAATAAATTATCCTATATTCAATTTCATATATAAAAATGTTAGCTTAAAAAAATGTTATACTCTCCCTTTCCAATCGTATCCATTCAGTGGAGTTAATAGACAAATATTTAATTCAATGTGTTTTAGAAGAATTTTACTATTATGTTTATTTTTAATAAGCCGATATTTTCTAAAATTTTATCTTATGGATGCCTGCAAAAATGTAAACGTAAATAAATTGATTAGATAAGAATTCGGTTTAGGTAATTTGTTTTCCGAAATGCATCCGTTAATATATTGTGCAGGTATATTTTATAGATTTCTCCCTAAAGAGTACGTAGTTGATAAGATAAGCTCATCAAATATCAAGTACGTGACACGGGATATATCATCATGTTATAAACAAAGAAATGTGTGGATATCATGATATGTTTCTGTGCCATTGATGGGTTAGTCACGCGTCTAGCAAAAGGCGCCATTTAGACAGTTTTAATATCTATGTAGATTATAATCTACCCCGCGCATGACGAACTCGTGGACGTACATGCGTGTGGAATATTCTATGAACATTATCCCAAGTAGCAACAATTCGATACAATCTTGATAGCACTGATAAACCACATAACTCACAGACAGAATTCGATTACTTAGAATATTGTTGTAGACAAAGGGTTATGACGTAAATCGAATAATAGATCAGTAAATCCAATCTATTTTAGATTTTCCTTTGGAATTTTTGGCGCTTGGAAAAATAGGTACAAAGATAAAAAAAAAATTAACTTAGCCGTTACATATATAATAAAATTATATTTATTTTTATACACATTAGTATTTTTAATGAAAAATGTTCACTATAAGAAATTAAAAAATGGCAGAAATTTAGAAGCAAGAAATTTTAAAAATTAAAAATTAGGTGTAAAAAATTAATATAGAGATATTTAATTTTTAATATTAGCCCTGAAAAATAGGTGTATTTTGATTATCTCCAAATGTATATATGATATTAATCAATGTTAAATCCTAATATCTGTCACATGACAAATATACATATTTTAAAGAGAAAGAACTACAGAACCAACTTAGCCGTTACATATATAATAAAATTATATTTATTTTATACACATAGACAAAGTATTTTTAATGAAAAATGTTCACTATAAGAAATTAAAAAATGGCAGAAATTTAGAACCAAGAAATTTTAAAAATTAAAAATTAGGTGTAAAAAATTAATATAGAGATATTTAATTTTTAATATTAGCCCTGAAAAATAGGTGTATTTTGATTATCTCCAAATGTATATATGATATTAATCAATGTTAAATCCTAATATCTGTCACATGACAAATATACATATTTTAAAGAGAAAGAACTACAGAACTTGATATGTAAATTCATAAAACAATGTTTACTTAATATGGAACAACTGTCTAAATTGTTAAACTAAAAAAAAAAAAAAATCTATAATTGTGTCCCCGTGGAATGCTTTGGGCTAACGCTTTTAATAGGAATCTTATAATAAGAAGATAGATAATAAAAAGCTTTAAATAGGAATAATAACTCGATTTTGAAACATTCTTCATTGGAGCTTCGCTCCTATTTGTATTAACGTGGTAATAGCATATAGCCTTCCTCGATAATTGACCTATCTAACACTGAAATTGATTTTTTCAAATAGGACCAGTAGTTCCTGAGATTAACGCGTTCACGCAAACAAACTCATGAGCTTCATAATATTAGTATAGATATATATTAGTAATCTAATGGTTCTTCTTCTTCGATCTAGCGTCTAATGGTTAATTAATTTAATTGATTATAAGGAACTATATACATACTGCCTACGTAATCAAAGTTTATATCTATTCGTATAAGTATAAATGAAGCTTAATTAATCGTTTCTGTGATTTTAGGTGGCCCCGTTGATCATGCAAAAGCGTACGGTCGGATCGCTTTCTCTTGTCCGTTCGATGAGCAGCCAGCTATAGATAAGAATATCCAGGAAGCTAAACAGACTATCCTAACCCCGCTGATCTCTCTCGATACTCCCGGGAAAGCTACAGTCAGGGTTATAATCCTAGCTGACCCCGATGGTCACGAGATCTGCTTTGTCGATGATGAATCATTCCAGCAACTGTCTCAAGTGGATCCCGCAAGCGATGCCGAGTTGGACAAGTACATTAAGGCAGACAAATCTCGAGCCTAAAATTGCTTATTGTTGCAGAAATTAAAATAAGTATAAAAAAATGTGATGTCATAAAACATTCCCGGTGTACGTTTTTTTTAAATTGTTATATAAATTTAAAGTCTATTATTGGTTCTATATATACTTAAGTGATTTGTTCACTAACTATTGTGTACTTATATTTGCAAATAAATTTTAAATTGAATAGTTTTTTTATTTAATATTTTGATTACCTTAATTACACTACACTTTCGTTATACACTACATCCACGTAGAATTTTCTATAGGAACAGTGGTTAAAAAATCACAGGTAAATAATACACAGTAAAATAGGTGTATTAAAATTCAATCAAAAAAATAATAATTCAAATACTCTTTATTCAATTTAGGCCCTGAGAAGGCACTCATGAACGTCAAAACTACCACCGGTTCGGAAAACAACCCAGTCATCGAGAAGAACCGGCAAGAAACTCGATCTGATTTATCTTTTTATAATAACTAACATATTTTTTTAATTATTACAACATAATAGACGCATAAAGATACATTAGTTTTTAGTGGTTGCACAGAGAGAGGAGTCACTTACAGACGTCGCTATCGTTCACACACTGATCCACCCTGTAATGACCTTTATATATTAAGACCCGCTTGACATAACACTTGAACCTACTATCCGGCAAATCGGTAATATTTGCGATTTCTTTTGGTCGCACCCTGTGTAAAAGATTTTGTTCTTCAAAACGCAGCATGGCTATTTATTAACATATCTGATTCTGGGAACATACTAAAAAACAATAAGCGGTACTTCAGACACGTCCTTATCAATATTTAATTGATACAACGCTCCACGAAACATGGATTTAAACTAATAAATGGTCGCTTTCGCTATCGAACCTCACCTCAGTTTTCAGTACATGAACTAATCTCGGAAATAGTTTATTTTTTTATAATTTTAGTTTATTATCAGATATTTTACCCACAACCAAAACGCAAATCAATACAACTCGAAAATAAAAGTTAATAACAAATTTTAAGAATAACCTATTCGTAGTGCAATCGAAGGAATAATAAATAAAATAATTACACACATTAATTGATATTTTTTCTTATATTGACATTGATTGATATAATAATTTTATGGTAAATAACAAACATTTTTTATATCATAGGCAAACGAACAGGGGGGTCACCTGATGTTTAGTGATCACCGCGTGATAGACACTAGCAACACCAGAAGAAACGCAAGTGCATTGCAGGGTTGGGAGAATGAGAAGAGTGCCTCCGGCGCTCTCACTGACCGAACGAAACGCAAGAATGCAAGCACGTCGTTCGTCGGATTTTTGTTTTTTGTGGTAATACCCCGGGCGAGCCGACCCATTCATTCTGAAACCAGTAATGCTTCAGCGTACCTTTACCACCTACAGGTACATTGTTTATAGTGTAACAACTATGGAAGCAATAACAAAACTATATAATGAGTAATCCAAATGCTATTTTTTCACATAACGCTAACAGAAAACGTACCTACATTGTTCAAATTCGTGAAAGTTTTAAAGCGAAATGAAACATAAAACAACTCTGCATACATAGTATTTATATTATCTATTTTCGTCTCTTAATGCTTCAGAACTATGAAGTGTAGAGGTAAGGAGAACCATCTCTGTGTATGATAAAGTGTCGGTCAAATTGTGTTAAATTAGGGTGGAGCTACAATAGAAATAGGATTCATTGTTTTTCAATTATTTTTTATAAAAGGAAATACTCAAAAACCACTAAACATATTATTTAAAGTTCACATAAATTATATCACACTCCATGTTTTCTTACAGCTGTTATTTTAGGCTATATTTACATGAGTATGTCGGACTAGCGCCATTTTAAAGGGTTTTGGAGATATTATTTAGTGCATAGAGCTGAACACTTCTTCAACATATTTAGAACACAAAACAACTAAAACAATGTGTTTATCGCCATCTATGAATCGTTAATGGAACTATATCTTTTTGTTTTAATAATATACACATTATTAATAATTTAACAAATGTAAAGACAGCATTAAAGCTATTATAATGAATACATTAATTTTAGAATCAAACCTAATGAGTGAAAATAATAATTCGAAATAAACATAATATACATACAAGTAATTTCGTTACTATTTATGTTTTGATATCTAAAATATGATAATTTAGATATCTGTTAAACTCTTATAGAAAATAAATCAGTTTTCTATGCTGGGGCATTTCACGTGAAGCGGACAACGAAAAAAAGGTGAGGTTCTGAAATTCGTTCATATTCAGTCTATTTGGACTTCTAGTAGGTATGAATGTGAATGCATAATTTTTTTTCTATCACGTTTATTTGTCAAGTTATGGGCTTCTAAAGAACAGTCACATCTGAAATTCAGATTTTTTGGAAGTAGTTATATACACATTATATAATATGTATTCGTTTTTTTTAACAATAAAAATCCAAGTGCCATCTCGCTATGGTGGGTGTGTGCGAGCAGAACATACAGCGCAAGATACGGTACTTTACAGCGTAGCAAAGAATCTTCGGCAAATTTTCATTGCCCTCAATTAGATAACTTGTACATACGATTTTTATTATGTCACAACAACGGTATCTATTGAAATAATCATATACCTATATTGAAATTAATGGCGACGTCTGCAAGATCCACCTACTTTATTCATTTCTAAAAATGGTTTCCCAATATGATAAAAAAATGTATTTGAACATTTCAACGCTGCCGGGAATCTGTACTGTTTTATAATTGGCGATAGTTTCTATGATACTTTTTGTACAATAATACCCTAAGTAGCTGATCAAGCTCTGGCAAAGAATGTTAATCAGAGAAAACAAGATAAAGGAGGAGAAACACTGTCACTTTTGCACGCAGACAGTGAAGTGGCAAACGTTTGGTCTACCTTACTTATGTATTGAACGATTCCTTCAAGCTTATCTTTTTTCATATAGTACTTAGACCAGCAACCAAACCTGAATTCGCATGGGTGCAATATACTACTTTTAAATTTAAATCTGTGCTAAGCAAATTGTAGCCCGTGAGTAACAGCATAGCAAAAAATTCAAGTTGACAATTGCTATTAGAACTGATTTTTCATTCGTGTTTAACTGACGGGAATTGCGCGAGGCGGGAAGACGAAGTAAAACGAATGATTTTACTTTTATAAATATAACTATCCTTTTTTTGCACATTATATTTTCATACCCACATCTATAATGCTTCCCGCGTTGCTAATATAATAACATCCATTTGGGTCATTGACCTCTTTAACCAATAACCTCAGGACAAAATTTCTTAAGGCATAGATAACACAATTTTTACCCCTGAAAGTAACCGCAAATTACATATTTATTAGGTTAAAATCAATTAATTAATAGATAGTCAATTGAGTTGGTAAACAAATGACTTCACAGGTTGCTATTGCCGAACAAATTTTATAGGGCAATTGCATTTTGACAGAGATGTGCGGCCCGTAGATATACGTATACCTCACATGGTTCTATGTTGTCATGTGCCAGAAAAGTATGACGACCAATGATTTAGTTCGATTTTTTTTCGCTTTCATATTTAAAGTTCTGAACAGTTGACAAGTCTTGGTGGCTTAGTGGTTTGACCGATGGAGTATCCACCAGATGTACGCAGCTTCGTAAGCAGACATGTACTATCGAATTTTTCGGAATTCGCGTACACTTACTATTTTAAATTAGTAACATTGTAACATGGTAACAACTGCGCATATATCAGAGTTTGAGATCGCCAATGCGTCGTGGGTCGGCGTGGTGGTTATGGCCATACCTTCCTTGGGGAAGAGGCATATGGCCCTGCAGCGGGTCCCTTATAGGCTGATAATGGCGATGACGATTTACAGGTCCCCAAAGTCATAAAAGTTACGTAAGAATATGCACACAGATACTTTTTTTTGTTGTTGCGTGTAATTTTAAATCTGTGATGCCTTCTAAGATACTCATGAAAATGACATGCTGTAGTGCGCAGTTTTAACTTATATCAAGTATTTAATTGGGTGAAGATTAATACTAGATTTGACAAAATAATATATATATATATATATATATACAGTTACAGTATCTGAAACTTACTTACCGCACCTTTGAAAATTTGCATGTGAGTTCCTTTATACTGTAGGTGAGCACTAAGCAAGGATTTTTAGAAATTTAACACCTTAAGTGCTGAAAACGGTATGAAAATTTGTATGAAAATCCGTCATTTATCAGTCAGGCAGTCACTCAGGTATTATTTTATATGTATAGATGTAAAATAAAAAGTCAAAAATAATTTCTCCATATAAAACGCGTGCGAAGCCGCGGGAATATGTTTGTAGGTTTTAAAGTAGCCTAAGTAACGCGCTGTAATTTTCTCTATCTGCCAGTGAAATTAAACAAACAATGTTATCTCAGTTACAGAGGTTTATGCATATAAAATTTACTCGCTGTCTCAGTTATAGAGGTAACTATCGAAAGAAAAAATCCCAGGTATAGAGGTTTACCTCGTCCCACTAACAGAGGTAATTCAGTGCCAAAGTGTTGGGACCTCAGCATGAGTTCCAGTTATGGAGGTTTCTCACTTATCCAGGTCCCACTTAACCAAGTTTCACTGTATATGTGTGTGTATATATGTATATATACATGTATATATAATAATAGAAAATTACTATTATATTAAGATATAAACATGTACCGTGGATGACTTTTGCGTAGACATTTTTCAAATGTAGTACACAATTTTTTTGTATCTCATAAAGTTTAGACAGCATAACAAGCGCATTAGAGTACGTTGTTTTATACAGTATCTGAAACTTACTTACCGCACCTTTGAAAATTTGCATGTGAGTTCCTTTATACTGTAGGTGAGCACTAAGCAAGGATTTTTAGAAATTTAACACCTTAAGTGCTGAAAACGGTATGAAAATTTGTATGAAAATCCGTCATTTATCAGTCAGGCAGTCACTCAGGTATTATTTTATATGTATAGATGTAAAATAAAAAGTCAAAAATAATTTCTCCATATAAAACGCGTGCGAAGCCGCGGGAATATGTTTGTAGGTTTTAAATTTAAAATTATATAAATTTTCATACAAACAGTGTTTTATGTATACACTAGCTTCTGCCCGCGACATCGTCCGCGTGGAATAGTCACTTTGGACTAAAACTAACGGGCACAGGAAGCTCTCAAAAAAAAAAGAAAAGTTTAAAAAACGATTTTGAAACATTCTTAATTGGTGCTCCGCTCCCACTGGCCTTAGCGTGATGCTATATAGCCAATAGCTTTCCACAATAATTTAGTTATCTAACACTGAAGGAATTTTTCAAGTCGGACTAGTAGTTCCTAAGATTAGCGCATTCAAACAAATTAGTTAATCTTATCTTAAGATCTTCTCTCGTAATTAACTCAAGCTGTCATTCAAATTACAATGTTGGTGGTAGTGTAGAGCCACGCTGAAGCTATTACTGATTTCAGCTATTTTATAGGTGTAGAGCCGCGCTGAAGCTATTACTGGCTCATCCGGGGTAGTACCACCCTCTCGCAGAAAACCGACGTGAAGTAACAGTGCTTGCATTGTTGCGTTTCGTTCGGTCAGTGAGAGAGCCGGAGGCCCACCTCCCCTCCCCTCTCCCCTTCCTCTCCCCCTCCCTCGCCGTCACCCCTAAGGTTGGCAACGCACTTGCTGCGGCTATCCTGTTGTTCTTAGTGTTTCTATGGACGGTGATGATCACTTAATATCAGGCACTTAATACCCACATGTTCGTTTACCTCCTATAACATAAAAAAACAATAACTTATGATAGAGTGGACCGATTTTAACGAAACAAAGACTAAGTTACTCTTGAAGATATGATTTATGATTTCAGGTTTTATTGTGAACCCATTGCTTTAGCAGGGATGCGTGTTCATACAAACAGACAGACAGACATTTTCAAAATTGATTGAAATGTTATTCTATTACTTATTCCTAGACACCTACAACAATTTTTTTCACGAAAATCAAAAATGTACAGTTTGATTTCTTATTATATGTTATAGATAGAAGAAGAAGATGATAGTGAAAACCGTATCAAAATCCGTTACGTCGTTTAGAAGTACTAAGGATACACACAGAGAGACACGAAGAGTTTTTTTTTTTCCTCGAACTGACTACGCTATTGACCCTGCAGGGTCTTCACAGCTTCACCGGACTACTAAGGCGAGCGCTTAAGGCACTCAGCCGATTTGGTTTTTTAGGTAACATACACAAGGGCGCACGCGCACCTCGGCTTGGGCTGTTACCTGGAAAAAGTCGCGTCTGACATAGCTAACTATTCTAAGCTATTCATACATATATACATTTGTGAACCATACAATCGAAATTGCATGATTCACAAATGAATACGTGTATATCGGAATGAAGAGACACGAAGAGTGACTTTGTTTTAAAATATTTGTAACTTACATGTGTATACTATGAATTGTGAGTCGCATCTCTACACTATGAATAAATATAGCAAATCTAAACATACTCTTCCATTTATGCTATATATATATATATATTTTGGATCTGACTACGATATTGACCTAGCAAGGTCTTAACAGCTTCACCGGACTACTAAGGTGAGCGCTTAAGGCACTCAGCCG
The DNA here is from genome assembly GCA_015888305.1 of Antheraea pernyi. NCBI lineage: Eukaryota > Metazoa > Arthropoda > Insecta > Lepidoptera > Saturniidae > Antheraea > Antheraea pernyi. Next base: position 599,872 of record MU158844.1, on the reverse strand, counting down.
ATTTTATTTGGGCAACTAGCTCAAGGGTGCACGGCATACCTCGGCTTGGACTGTTGCCTTATAGATGCAATTCGCGCGCTATCTGAGGTAACCTAAGTTTTTTTTTTATTTACGTGGGGAAATCCTTTATGGATACGCCACCCTGTCGGGGGAGAGAGTGGGTTATGTCCGACTCGCACGGACTAAAACCCCACGGCGTACCGTCCGCCGCATGGTAGGGGCGGCCAGGGATTGAACCTGCTGTCTACCTGAGAAACCGCCCCCGCTTTTTTTTTACGTGGGGAAGTCCCTTATGGATACGCCACCCTCCCGGGGGAGAGGGTGGGTTATGTCCGACTCGCACGGACTAAAACCCCACGGTGTACCGACAAACCGTTATTGTGGGGGCGGCAAAGGATCGTTCAAGCTAAACAACCTTGTAGAGCCGCCCGGAAACCGCCCCTGCGAGCTAACCTAAGCTAAGCTAACTATATTCATAGCTATAGATATGAGTTGTTGAAATATATATGTGTACCAAGCAAACCTCAACAACGCTTATATATATTTCGTATGGGATTATGCTATATAATAAACTATAATGTACTTACTTATATTTGCAGTAGTCTGACAACTCAGAACAGATTTCCAAGAAAAATTGTTTATGAAATACGTAAATATCACGGTTATTATGTAGTGATCTGTTTATAATAATAAAGTGTATAATAATATAAACAGGTAAATTAAAACAAAGGATTACATATTGTTAACAATTATTTTAACACCAAGATAGCAGAGTATTAGATTGCCTTTGATATTAATAGGATTAATAAAACTGCAGATCTCAGTGAAATATAGATGAAAAACACAAACTATTTTAAATGTTTAATAATATGCAAAAGTCACGGTCGTTCGGTTTAAGAGCAGAAAAAAAGTAATAGGAAATGTAAATTTTACGCTGTGTTCAGCAAGCGTGCTTTTAAATAACGGTTTGAATAAATTGACTTCAGAACGTTTACCCGCCGCGCCGCTCCGTGCTAGTTCGAGGCTTTATTTACGCTGTAAGTATTGCGGATCGCTGAATAATGTTCCCGGTTATTCAGAGAAAGACGGCGTGCTATTCGAAAGTTAGCAATTATGGTGGCAGCTTGACTTGTGGCGCGTGTAGTTTATTACTTAAAATTATGCTGCCGTTCTACGTGGTGTTTCACCACGTTACATCTACGAGTAGTAATTAATACTCAGTATAATAAATACGTTACTGAAATATCTCAAGGGAACTATTAAAAGGAATAAACTATCATTTATGTATATCGAATGGAAATTCTTGATTCACATGTCGATAATTGTTGGTGCAACAAAATCCTTTTTAAAATCGTTTCTGGATACTTTATTGGAAGCTATATTTTAACTAATATGTATGTAACTAAAATCGATTTCATATAATATTTGATTAATCCAATTATCTTATTAATATGTCACCTCATCGCGAACGCAAATTAAATTGATATTATCTGAAAAACGCCTAATTTACTACGAACTATCTAATGAAATCTGAGCGTTGTACACGCTCGAATCCAATTATTTATCATTCGTGGCTTCGGCAATATCACGTCGATAATAGATCTACGACCTGTCATAAATTTCATTGCAATCGAGGATCCGGCTGATCAATTTGTACGGGGGAGCTGGGCGGGCGGCCGGGCGGGAACGGGAGCGCGCTTGCGCGGGCCTCGAAACGGGCGGGTGCGGGCATGGCCGTGGCGCGGCAGTGCGCGA
>MU158844.1:579605-598068 GCA_015888305.1 Antheraea pernyi | reverse complement strand
CTCCGACCGCGCCCGACTCGCTCCCCGCACCGACCCTCGTCGACCTCCGCGGCCCACACCTCGCCGCGCCGCCGCTAGGTAAAGTATCCGGATCCGCCGCGACCCCGAGCCCCCGTCGATTGCGGTGCTGGCGCGCGCTTTGTTCTGCTGTGCCGTCGCGCCGGCCCTGACGACGCACGCGCTCGTGCCTCGCGATTTCCCTCCGACGTTCATGACGATAAATAGGTAACGTTATCACGCAAAACGGTTTATCCCGGTCGATACTTTATCCTGATACTTGTGATCTTTCGGACTGTATCCTGGTCGCATACTCTGGCTCGGTGTCCATCCGTACCCGACGGTCGTGTGTTGCGCGTCCGACTGCTCCGATGCTCTATCGGTTAGTCACTGAGACATTTACTTTCTTAGGTGTATTAGAGCGTGATTGCTTGATGAATTTAAAGATTATTTTCTTAGTTGCAAGTTAGCTGTTGGAAGGTAATGCTTGATAGCGATTATTCAGTGTTACATAATGAAACATCGGGTCTCCTCATCGAGCGGGCGTTCGCTGCCAAACCATTTCTCTTACCACAACACCACATATTCCATAATATAGAACGTTGAATTTCTGTTCACTAATTTGCTTAGATATTTTTGTTTATTGCTCTTTGTAAATTTATCATTTCAATGTACACGTAAACTAGCTTTTCCCATATTATCAAAATGATAGTATGATTTATTTGATTTGTTAGTGATTAAAATATTAGGTATAAATATTTGTTATTTCAAAGACTAAGAATTCGCAAATCGAGTAATGAGTGTTAATTATACCAAGACGGCATCGTCGGTGGTACAAATCTGAATAGTCCGCGAGCTTTCGTTCGAGTCGGCCGGTGTCCATGGAAAGAGAAGTTCCTCTAGTTAGGCGTCTGTCACTATGCGGAATCATTGGAAAACCTTCCAAATGCGAGGTACTGTTATAATTATTAAAATATTTCTGTAACATTTAAAAACACGCCAGTCAATAAAAATGTTTAATGTATAAAGATTTTGGATTGGTAATAATTTTCAAAAAAACGTAACTGTGTTAAATAAAATCAGTATATAAGCCATAACTGTACAAATTTATTGACAATTTCGATGTTAGAAATTTTATAATATCCTGATTCATACCTATAGGATTAATACCGTTAGGTATTATAAAATTCCGTGTATCGTCTGTTATGTTTAATAATGCTATGTCTACTGGAGCCTTTTCTTTTTTTTGTTTAAAAGATAAGATCATTAATCTAGACTTAAGGTACTACAATTACTACAAATGTATGTGTGCAGATTATATTTAAAAAATAAAGAAGCACACAGACGAAAATCCAAGCTAAGTTTCTTGAATCTTTGGGTAAAGAATTCCGTGAATTAATAACTTTTATGAATCTGAAAAAGAAAGTATATATACCTATTTTCTTGAAATAATGTTTTTGAATAATAATTATTCAGGTGTTAATGAATTAATGCTAAAGGTTTGTTATTATTCGTTTTCATATTGTCCTAATTCACCCTCGGAGAGTACATGTGGACCTGAATAGTACTTAACAATTAGACCTAAGAGTTGGACCATAAACTAAACAGTGATACCAAAACGACGTGTTCGGATTATTTCTTACATACAACATCCAGCTTCGATCATTTTAACTGTTGTTAGTACTATTGTACCTACTTTTAACTCTAGTTGTGTAATTACATGTATTTATTGTTTTCGATGTATCGTTTTTTATACTCAATCCGTGTTATTACAAAAAAGGTAAAAACGTATTGAATACTTGCTTTAAAAAAGTATGGATACTTACGCATTAAGTGTACCGCGCTTGCCAACGGCTGCCGCAGCAAGGTCGTGTTGGCTTTTTCGCAAGTCTAACCTAACCTAACCAAACAGAGATAGAAGAGCAAGATGTTGTACGTTCGGCGAGCGCGGTGCATTTAATACGTAAGTATGCCAACTTTTTTAAAGCAAGTATTCAATACGTATTTAACTTTTTTGTAATAACATCCAATAGGTTTTAGCGTTTGAACACATTCTAACCTGATGTTAAATGACACTGTGGTCCAAGATGGTAAACATGCCGGAGAACCACTTCTCCCCAAACACAGGCTGGCAACGCACTGGCGATTCCCCCGGTGTTGCTAGTGTCTATGGACGACGGTGATCACTTGCCATCTGGTGACCCGCCAGTTCGTTTGCCCCCTATAGCATAAAAAAACATGCTGAACCTAGAGGGACTGGTTCCCAAGTGCAGCTTTCGGAACACACTCTCAGTGATTGAGAATACATTTTCAACTTGGCAAATAGCCAGGTGATCTTAGAAAAAGCGCTATCACCATGCTATGACGCCATCACAATGTTATCCTTCGCGAAAAGTTACGGCTCAGGCGTAATAATTCGAACTTATATGAACCGACGCGGAGTCTTACACACTAACCACTGAGCCCATCATCGGTTGATAATATGTAGTAATCTATACAAGAAATAACATAATAATAGGCTTTGTAACTTTAATATTGACTTACACGGTGTTATTACAAAAAAGTTAAATACGTTGTTTTAAAAAGATTTCGAATTAAATGCACCGCGATCACTGAATGTTCGCCATCTTGCTCTTTTGTCTCGCTTTGGTTACGTTAGGTTAGACATGCGAAGAAGGATAACGCGAACTTGACTCGGGCGAGCGCGGTGCATATAATTCGAAACCTTTTTAAAGAAAGTATTCAATACGTATTTAACTTTTTTGTAATAACACCTGTAAAGTTTAATAATACTGCTGGAATATTTTGTTATTGATATTTAAATCTGGAGTTTATTAAAAAAAAGTTTATTATGATAATCTGTTTCTTGCGTATAAACAGAGTTGGAATTTCTTTTGGAACCACTAAATAGTTCGGAGTTTACCAATTGGTTAGATTTTATCACCAGTCTATAACATACTCTTTTTACGACTGTTTTGAGATTCAGCGGAGTAAATTTACACAAACATAAGCGGCTATGTTTTCATGCTATTTATATATAATATAATGTGTTTATAAGTGTTTCTCGCGTTATAAAATCAGATAGGTAGTGTAATGCACACTGCTTTTAAAAGACTACAGTTAAACTTGATAATTATTCTGGGCAATTAACAATCTTGTCTTTCTAATGTACAATATATAGACAAATTGACTGAGTTGTCTTTACCTGGATACACACAACTCGCATATACTCGAAAATCTATCAAATACGGGGACCAAACTCAGGTCGGTTCAATTACTTCTAAATTTGATTATTTCATAATTGGATAAACATGACCTAAGGCCATATCTATTATACTATAATGAGTTCTGTCGTTTATTTAATTTATAAACCACGTATATCTAGCTAAACTAATGGTATTCATATAATAAAGATGTATTTATCTATAATTCTTATTTTTATCTATTTAAAGCAAATTATATAGGTTTGCCATTGTGAGCGCATCACAGAAAAACTACACGATAAATTCCGATTATTTTTTAAAATGTTATTTCTTACACTTTGTACCTGTCTAAAAAAATACGATATTTTCATTTAATACAATATTAATATAATAAAAAAAAACTACAATGTTTATTAACACTACAGAGGACTAAAGAAATTTAGTAATCAAAGTATACTTTTACTTTAAAAATTCTCTGTATGTATTTCTCTGTCTGTACATTAAATTATTAATACAATAAACAATACAGACAAAGTGGCGGTTATCAGCTAGTCAACATTACAGTTAAGAGAGTATGGCAGATTTTTTTTCTTATACAAAGAAGCCAATCAAATAGCTACGCATTGGTAAAAACACTGGCGAGTATTTATTATTTTTCATTACTTACGAGGATTTTAGAAAACTCTAGAAACAACGGTAATTTTACGATAATGAAATTTTATCAACAATATTATGTTAAATCTATCATTTCTTAACTCTTTATCAAGATATTCGTTGAGATGTTAACATTATTCACGAATGGGTTTATTCTTACACACTTCAGCGCGCAATTATTAAACTTTATGTCTGGAACCACTTCCGTTGTGTTTAAGTGCCAGTTTGAAAATGTGGGTTAGGTATTTTGTTCCACGTAGGAAAACTCGCTATCTATATGTATATGTTTTTTAGGTTACTCGTACTTCTTTTCGTTGTTTAATATCGCTAGCAACTGTTTAATTATAACTAATTGGTTCTCAGTGTATATAAATAATAATATAATTTTATGCAATTATCCAGCATGCCTCGAAGGTCAAAAGTATTATGCCTTCTCCATGAATTTCATGATTTCGTTTTTAAGACGACAAAAGAATAAAATTATATAATATAATCTGGTTAAGTTATTTTGCCATGTAATTATGAATTTACAAAATTTATTAACACAAGACGATTTATATATTTTGTTCGTATCTGCCCAAACGTTCCGTTTTCCAATACTTATTTGAAATATTTTTTAAATTGATTAAATATAAAGAATAATACCGAAAGTATTAAAAAATATATAAACCGTAAAAAACCCGTGAAATACATTTCTTTGTCTTTATTCAACATAGTTTTAAGACGAATACAGTATAACAATCGTTTTGACACCGATCACAACTGCAATAACATAGTTGTTTACCATTGAATTTGGTTTAAAATAGCTATACATCAATTGCCCATAACCTTTAGAAACTTGGCAACACTAGTCGCATTCCAAGCTTGAACTAAACCAAAATTGTATTAAATTTCATAAAATCAAACCGAAGGATAAATCTTTCATATAATAAAAGCTCTCATCGTTCTGTTTGTCTGTCCGTTAGTGTTCTTATCCCATTCCGATTTATTCTTTTTCTACTCATAGATATACGATCTGTTGTCAAGTCTTTCTATTATTACAATATATTCTGTTTATTTGATACGAAATATATATAACAGTTGTTAAGGTATGTATGCTTGGTACAGATATATGTTTCAACAACTCATATATGTATGAATAGTTAGCTTAACTTAGTTTAGCTTAGATAGGTCGCGAATTGCATGTATCAGGCAATAGCCCAAGCCGAGGTGTGCCGTGCACCCTTGAGCTAGTTGTCAAAATAAAATCGTCTGAGTGCCTTAAGCGCTCGCCTTAGTAGTCCGGTGAAGCTGTTGTGCACCTTGCTAGGTCAATAGCGTAGTCAGTATGAAAATATATATATATATATATTCTGTTACATGTACATCGGTCCTAATTTTATTAATGACATGTGAATGATGATTATTGATTAGAATTGAATGTAACTGTCAGATTTCTCACTTTTTCGTTTTGTAGAACCATTTATATTTAGCAATTGTTTTCAAGCAAACATTCGAATACGTATGAACCTTAAATGAATCTGCAAAATCTCAAAAATATTTTAGTTTATTAACTTCATTTTTAGTCATATTTCTATGATTTTTGGTATTCATATTTTTAGTTTATTTACAGCTTATTAATTGTTAAATAACATATACACTCAGTTTACAAAATCTCGGTTAAATCGATACAAAATATGTATCGAATGAATATTTATTTTGTCGTTCCGACCCTTTTTCCAATTAGCAAAATATCAATATTTATAACTTATCATTAGCGGAATAACGTAGATCCCATACATAAGACGTGTAAATAAAAAGAAAAAAGTTAAGGCAGGTATAAGCACTGCCGGCAGAAGTGAAAACACCAAAACAATGGAATAATTACGTGCAACTATATAAAAAAAAGTTCTCGTTTGAATTTTTAAATCAATTATCTTTGGTCTGGTTTTCACATCTATTGATACTACGAACAATAATTATATAAATTGTTATACATATTATTAATCAATCAAAATATGATGGACTGCACAATCTCAATACAAAATACCGATATTAGATCTACACAGGCCGCTATACCAAACGTCACTAGCCTGACGCAAGTTACGCTTACCAGCATGTCGCTGACGCGATATCATAAAAAAAATAAACCAAAAATACCGCTCAACGCGCCTAAAGAAGTTTACATTTCCAAAATGTGAATTAATTTATGAGTAAAATCCAGACAATAAGAAACATAAAAATGTCAAAATCGGCTACAATGGCTCATAGAATACAAATATATATTGAAACTACATACTTATCAATATATATTTTAGTTTATGTATTCGTAAACTAGAAACTTTATATAATTATAAAGAAATTATGAGGACTATAAATCAATAAATGATGTCCAGAAAAGAAACACATCATTAAAAAATACCCTTATTTATTTAAATAATTCCCTTAACATAAGTTAATTTAGGTTGTATATAGAGCGGGCTTATTTTTTTCTCTTTAAATCGTTAGTAAAAAATTAAGATATTGCTAAGTATTTAAACTTCTGTTCAAGGGCTTGTAGAAACACTTGTAAATAGATACATTAATTAAAATAATTAAGACCAGTTAACGTTTTTCTTTATAATTTGTAAACAAATATGGTTATGCATTAGTATAATAAAGTCTTATGAACCAACCATTTCAAGTATAATCATGTAATCATATTATAATCATGTAATATGTAATAATCATGTAATAATATTATGGTCCATGACTAAAATGCCAGCAATTTTGAGAGTTCCGCGAGATCTTAAAATTAATGATAAGGTAAATAGTTAATAGACTCAGTAATTAATATTTATAAAGGGTATACATGCCTCTCAAGTATTATATACGCATTAAGACGTATAAATCATAGGAGATATTTGTGTATTACTTATATTTACCAACTCATAAAGCAAAAGTTTCAATTTTAACTACCAATTAAAACACGGAAACCTTGACAGTTATCCATTCTGAGCGCTTCTTACACGACACGGTCTCTTTATCTCACTTATCTTAAGGTGGTTAAGCCTTCTAAAATTCTCCTATAACTCTGAAATTTACGACATGAGGAGATTTTACAGAACGCCCCCCTTATCTGTTTTATCAGAGTGTGTTGTGCGTGATACCGCGTCTGTCGGTCCGTTTACAATATTTTGTCGTATATAGTAAAAGTCACGGTGCAAACTATACATGTTATTTCGTGTCAAAACATAAACGAATACGTGAGTAATAACAGGCACATGTTCCGTTCACATCGAATGGCGTGCATGCAGATTATGTTGACAGGTGTATTTGCCTGAACGGCTTCAATGAAATTTATCAGAATGACGTGAGCGACGCCACTCTGTGAGTAAAACGAGTAATGCTTTGATTTGTTGGAAAAGGTTAGTGTTACAGATAATTTTGGTTATTTTTAAGGAGGTTATTTTATCACCTGCAAATATAATTTGTAATTTCAGTACCATAGACAATGTCTGTTGATGAGTTCGTCAATTCCTCTGCATGGCTTACCAAGGTATTATGACTTTTTACGCATATTTTTATTAAAGTCGAAGAACAATTGTGAAACATTAGAAAAAAAAATTGGCTACTGTAAGAAATTAAAGGAATCATTACATATTATAAAACATAGTCCTTTGCTGTGTCTGTCTGTTTGTTCACGATAAACTCCAAAACTGTATTTATTAAACTTAAAAAAGTTATTTATATTATATATAACTAGCGGATCCGGCGGACCGTGTCCCACCCTGATAATAAAAAAAACCTTGACAGATTATATCCCTAAATGTCCCTTATGAATCCCTTTATCTATTGAAAACCATATGAAAATCCGCTCAGTATTTTTTGAGATTACCGCGAATAGACAGAGAGACTTGGAAGGGGACTTTTTAATATAGTGTAATATAGATATAATAAGAAGATAAAAAGATAATTTATATTATATATAACTAGCGGATCCGGCAGACCGTGCCCCACCCTGATAATAAAATAAACCTTGACAGAATATGTACCCAAACCTTGAACCACATGAAATCCGTTTAGTAGTTTTTGAGATTACCGCGTACAGGCAGACAAACTTATCATAGGACTTTTTTAAATACTATATAGTGATTAAAATGTATGTTTTTTACGCATATACATTTTATATCTCATGCTTCATTTTAGGACGAGCCTATGAATCTATAGACAATTCCGTGCCAAAGTTAACAGTACATCAATAATGGCCGCGCTAATTCCATAATATCACGCAACCATCATGCCCACATTGGGCCCACATGGCGATTCTTTTCTCTTTACTTACTATGCGAAGTTATAATCACGTGTACCGTTATTGTTGTTTATAATAACTGTCATTATTATAATGCTGTCAATTATTAGAATAGACGTGATCGTTCTACTTCTTCTTTTTCTTGTTTTGGCTTCGCAGAAGCACTTGCCAGTGTCAATGTTTTATTTCAATGGAGATTATAACATATTTTACACAATAAGTGTCGTGTGAATAATTTCAATGTTCCAACAAGATGGTGGCTCTCTTGTTAGAACTTTCCAGGGAGTTTTTGTGGCATCTCAGAATTTATGGTCCGTGATATTATTTTCCATTCGCTTCACTTATGCACAATAACCGAACTGTATTGCGTAAAACAGCACCAGTTTTACAAAATATAGAGTCAAACAACACAAGATTTTGAATAAAATATAAAATCCACTACATGACATGCCATAATCCCGCCAAAAACTGGATGTGATCGTTGGCTGTTAAACTATTTAACTGTTAACATTGATACACAAGCCATTGCTCGTGACTTCGCACGCTTTAATGTAAGTTAAACCTATTACTCGGGAATAATACTTGTTTTCTTGATTAAAGATACCATATGCCCTGTTCTGTACCTGATATCTTATTCTATACATATAATAAAAGTTAAATGTGACGTCTCCGCAATTCCGTGCCAAAGTTAACAGTACATCAATAATGGCCGCGCTAATTCCATAATATCACGCAACCATCATGCCCAATGTTATGGCGATTCTTTTCTCTTTACTTATTATGGGAAGTTATAATCACATGTACCGTTGTTGTTGTTTATAATAACTGTCTTTATTATAATACTGTCAATTATTAGAATAGACGTGATCGTTCTACTTCTTCTTTTTCTTGTTTTGGCTTCGCAGAAGCACTTGCCAGTGTCAATGTTTTATTTCAATGGAGATTATAACATATTTTACACAATAAGTGTCGTGTGAATAATTTCAATGTTCCAACAAGATGGTGGCTCTCTTGTTAGAACTTTCCAGGGAGTTTTTGTGGCATCTCAGAATTTATGGTCCGTGATATTATTTTCCATTCGCTTCACTTATGCACAATAACCGAACTGTATTGCGTAAAACAGCACCAGTTTTACAAAATATAGAGTCAAACAACACAAGATTTTGAATAAAATATAAAATCCACTACATGACATGCCATAATCCCGCCAAAAACTGGATGTGATCGTTGGCTGTTAAACTATTTAACTGTTAACATTGATACACAAGCCATTGCTCGTGACTTCGCACGCTTTAATGTAAGTTAAACCTATTACTCGGGAATAATACTTGTTTTCTTGATTAAAGATACCATATGCCCTGTTCTGTACCTGATATCTTATTCTATACATATAATAAAAGTTAAATGTGACGTCTCCGTACTTTTTAAATTTTTGTAAAAAAAATATATTGCATATGTCTAAGAATAAGTAATAAAATAGTTTTCAATTATTTTTAGAAATGTCTGTATGTCTGTCTGTCTATCTATCTGTCTTTTTGTTTGAATATGCATCACTGCTAAAGTACTGCATTAATCATAAAACCTCTTTAATAAAATTATAAATTATATTTCGGGTAATATTTAATCATTAAAATCGGTTACGTCTATCAGAAGTTATTGTAGTTTTAATATCGACGCGACTTAAGTACGAAATAATAGTAGATAAGTAAACTTATTAAATACTTAAGACTTAATACATTCAGATGACTTTGTTAATCACTGTTTTTTATTAAGGATCCCGGCGGACGAAGTCGCGGGCACAACCAGTACGCAATATACATCATAATAGGTTGAGTAGTTAAAGCGTCAAAGCGTAACAAACTTACATACGCATTTATAGTATATATTTTGGATTAAAACTGAATTATAATACAGTTGTTATATAATATATACTGTATAAACTATTTAATCTAAAATATCATTAATTTAAATTATAATATTACACCGAACATAAAATGGAAACACATTGGATCCTAAACAGAATGTAAAAACACATGTAATAAAAAATAAATAAACCGCCTTCGACGTGAAAAACAAATAAGGCACTAAAAACCGAAAAATAACTGAATTATTAAATTAACCAAATTAAATAAAAAAATATTAATAATTCGCGCTACCTAATAATATATTTGAAGTCAATGCCAACCTAAATTCATCTCTACATACAAAGTTTTGGTCCACTCTCGTGTCCCATGATGTATATCTGTATAGTATACATATTTTATTACCTGCAACAAATTTGAACTGTAGGTTGGCATCTCCTCCTCCTTTTTCGAAGTTGGTTAAAAAACAATATCGTTTTTAATTTTACTAGAGGCATTAAAAAAAGATTTTACATTCTTTAAATTTTGGGATAATTAACTCGATTAATGCTGAAAAACAACCGACAAGATGTTAACACAGTTAAATGAAAACTTTTTTGATGATTTATGAGTTTGTTAGCTTCGTTGTTTATCATTACGAGGTAATCTTAGATCACTTTTACAACTCCTAAGAACTTTATAGTCCAAATAATAAAAAATCCGTAAATGTCAAGAATCTAAAGTTCCACTATCTATAATAATGTATATTAGTAACAGGCCAATTCTAAATCTATAAGCGTTATATGGGAACTTTGTTATCTATAATTAGATATTCTTTTTGACTCTATTCGCACGTCTTACGATATATAGCAGTAATAAATATCGTCACGTTATGTCCCGTTTGTAGAAAATCAAAGATGTATTATTTTGTTATAATTTGGTATTTGACCACAACTTGATTTGATGTGAATTTATTATATTCATTCCAAGAAACACACAACGTAAAAAGTCACTCGAGTGGCATAACAACAACGTTTAGCAAGAATTAATTGGATATGTTAGTGTAGAGTTTCCTAACTTGTAGAAGGAAACTTAAGGGTGAAGTAAATCTAAAGAATACCCAAAACACAGCAGTGCTTGAGAGAAACCCGTGGTAATGAGAGGGTCACACAGCTTATTGCCCTAGTGGCGGATGATTATTTTAATTAGGCGTCAACTTTGTCCAATACTTTTTCTTTAAAAGGCCCTTAGTTATTATATACTTTCTTAAGGGTTCAAGGTTAACAATGACTGGGCAAGACTAATACATTAGCAGTGCCACTATCACCTTTCATGATACCAGCTCATTATAAAAATAAAAACGTATGTCAGAATTTTTTTTTACGAAAGTCTCTTATAAAGTTCTTCCGTGTCTTATGCTTCTTATACTATTTGATAGGATAATATTATCATTACGTTCTCTATAAACTCACATCCACAATGCATCATGTTAACAGTACATAATTGTGTACAGTCTTACGCATTTACAAAATAACTACTATTTGATAGGATAATATTATCATTACGTTCTCTATAAACTCACATCCACAATGCATCATGTTAACAGTACATAATTGTGTACAGTCTTACGCATTTACAAAATAACTCTTAGAGCATATAAAAATAATCATATACTCAGATCTAGTTAAAAAATGAGGTATTTTCAAATAAAATATTAACAGTAATAACTTTATATTGAGTATAAGCGTAGTGTTACTAATTACGAAATACTCGTGCAGTCAACTGTAACATCCAGCATTAGCTACTTCGTATTAGGTAATTCATACGTACATGGTACCTCAGACATAATAATTAATGAATTGCATTTACGCTTACTAAGTGATCTCATCAATTGAACCAGTCGCCATGTCAATTCGGTCAGATGTATTTAGAATACTAAGATCCAATTGGGGAAAGCTAGTTTGTATTCGCAATCGTTTTGTTTATGTAGACGAAGCAGTGTGTAAACGTTGTTATTTAATTATACATTGATATTTAAGTGTAAAATTAGTGTAAATTAAAAACATTTCATGTGGAAACGTAACAAATGTAAAAAATGAAGTGATGTAATTCTTAAGATTAGTTGATTGTAACCGTCCATATTGTTCAGTGTTACCAGATTATTAAACGATATTATATAAGTATTCAACAGGTCGAATTGTAGTAAATAAGAGGAAGAAGATTTGGTATAAAAATACAAGCACGTAATATATAATACTGCCGCCGAAAGGAAATAGGTGCATTAAACTAAAACATAAATCGGAGAAATGTTAAAAACTCTGTAGCTAGCTGCTTTAAAAAAGTATTAAACAACTGGTTTTAAGTCAACTGTATTTGTAGAATAGAAGATAAAAAGCAAAAAATAATGTTAATTCTGAATAGCAGATAGACCTCTTTCTTTGTACTTCAGAGTAGGTGTAGTACGTAAAAGGAATTTAGAGTACTATTACAACGGCGAAATCGGAAATATAATGAAAAAGCTGGTAACACTGAGGAATATTGGCAATTTATTGATTATACTTAATTGGAATTGATATGAGTGACGTGTTGGTGGATCAGGTGTCGGGGGCGCAGCGCGGGCGCGACCGGCATGCGGCCCCGACGGCAGACTCCCATGGAGGTCGGCTAGCGGCGCGCGCGCACCCCCCGCGCCCGCTTCCCATATCCTACCCTACAGAAGCCATGGAACTCGCTGACGTGCCTCGACATCGACCCCTCGTTTTCGATAAGGTAACATACCTAACTGTCAAAATAATATAAGGCATATAATAATTCTTACACAGGATCTTCTTATTTATTTATTTTATTATTTATTGTCGATAAATATTATATACAGGAGAACCTCGTTAAGTCCAAAACCTAGATAACTTTATTTCCATCCCTTCAACCCTTAACATATCAGGTATATTAGCCCTTTAAAACTAAAAAAAAAACGTAATTGACCGTATCTCTAACGTATTCGTGTTCGATTTTACTACTTCTGCAACTCGACAAGATACCGACTTTAAGGATTTTCCTGAAATATACTTTCCTTAGAGAACATAACATCTGTAACAGGATTGTTTTATTTAGGGAAAGGAACACAATATTAAGTAGTATTGAATTTAAACCTCCGAAAGTCAAAGATTTATCAACAAAAACATTTGAAATCTCTATAAATCGAAATAATTTACGTCTTTCTTGAATATCTATTTACCGAGGCTCTACTGTATTCATTATTATCGTTATTATTACCACACTCACACTATTGATGTGATATTTAGGTAATTTACTCAATATGCTCAATCGCAATTTTATCATTGAAATTTGAAAGAAAGCATTTTTGAGTTTCCCATATTAGTATTATTTATTAGTGTTTGTACGTTTTTCGCTACTTTTATTTCTTCTTTAGTTGTTTTTATTTACTAAAGGCTATGTTTTGCTCGCCGCATAGCTCGCGTTAATGTGAATTTATGCTATACCTTGGGGACCAGTACTTTTAAGAACAAAAGACACCCGATATTCCTTTCTGCATGATCACGTGTATACAAAATTTCATGAAGACCGATTGAACAGTCCAATCGGTGTGCCAGCTGTTATTTTTAACAGTCCAATCGGTGTGCCAGCTGTTATTTTTAACAGTCGGTTTACTCTTTGCTTTACTTCAGATGAAATCGTGGTCAATCTAACTTTAAATAATAATAAAAAAGATAATTAGAATGTAAGTTTAATGTTTTTTCTTTTTGTTTTAGCTTTAAGTTATTTGCTTTACCATATAATACGCCGTAAACACCTTTAATTAAGATTGCACTTATATAGAGTCTATTCTTTAAAATTGCATGTTATGGACTATCGTTGTGTAAATCTTGTTGGTGCTTCAAATAAAAATGAATAAATATATTAGTAAGGATTATTAATGTCATTATTAAATGGATAATAGTTACATAGTGTCTTGTGATGATTATAGTTTTTTAAACAAGATGGTGGCCCTCTTGTTAGACCTTTTCAGTTTCCAAGACGTTTTTGTGACATCTCAGATTGCATTTTCCGTGTTGGTATTTCCTATCCCTTTCACTCGTACACAATAACCAACCAACCAAACGAAAAGCAACATGCTGTCAATAATGCACAATATAGGATCAAATGACGCAAAAAATAAAAACACCACACGACGGACTGAGATTCCAGCGAAAACTTTTATACAGTTATTTATTTTGAAATCAACGCTTTGTTCGTCTAAAATCGATACAACCCGGTGAATAGACTATAATGCGGCACGCTACTTGTACGCCTCATGGCAGACATGCATTAAATATTCAAACGAAGATTTATGCTGATGTTTTCCATGCACTGTTCGAAAACTACTTACTACTAAAAATAAGAGGTAACTTATTAGTCGACTTCATAAGTATAAATAAGCAATTGTTTTAAAACGATAATTCATAATGTTATGTTGACGTTTAAATCTGGTTCTAGCTCTTCGGTATATAGTTTTGTAGATTACATACATTCTATAATAAATCTTACTCGTTGAATTTATTTATTTATTTACACAATCTCCTTTCATAACCTCTTTATTCTAAAACATAAAAGAAAAAAGGTTCATTAATCTTACTCTACACATATAATACACGCTAGTTACTCTATGGTAGTTAGTATACACTGTGCAATATACATTACCTATATCTATTATTAGTCTTTTAGAGAGTTTTTTGGCGGGATCTTGGAAAGCCATGTAGTGGTTTTTATATTTTATTCATAATCTTGTGTTATTTGACTCTATATTGTGTAAAATTGGTGGTGTTTTATGTAATATAGTTATTTTATTCTGCATAAATGAATGCGAAATAATACCACTGACCATGGATTCTGACACGGCACAAAAACTCCCTAGAAAGTTCTAACAAGACGGCCATCGGAGTTTTTGGCGGTATCTTGGTTTGTCATGTAGTGGATTTTATTATTTATTTATAATCTTGTTACTTGACTCTATATTGTGTAAAATTAGAGGTGTTTTATTTAATATAGTTTGTTTATTGTGCATAAGTGAAGTGAATGGAAAATAATACCACGGACCATGAATTCTGAGATGCCACAAAAACTCCATGGAAAGTTCTCCGTCTTGTTAGTTCATTGAAATTATATCAAGAAACTTGTAATATCGATTCTCTTGACTTGACAAGGGCAGTAATAGTCTACTAGAAGACTGGTTGCCAAAAATGGAATAGAAGAAGAACTTGTAATACTATGAACTACTCGACAATGGCATAATAGTCTGCTAGAAGACTGGTTGCCAAAAATGGAATGGAACAAGAACTTGTAATACTATGAACTACTCGACAATGGCATAATAGTCTGCTAGACGACTGGTTGCCAAAAATGGAATGGAAGAAGAACCTGTAATACTATTAACTACTCGACAATGGCAGTAATAATCTAAATAATAGGCCATCATCCTGTTAGTTCATTGAAATGATTGCAAGAAACTTGTAATCTCATTATTACCTACTCGACAATGGCAGCAATAATCTACTAGAAGAATGCCAGGAATAAAATCAAATAAATAAATAGTCTCTTGGAAATATCGATGTTTTTTTTAATTACTCATAAAGAAATGTCATACATATGTTGTTTTGAATACGACGAATGTTGCATAGACCTTCTAATATAATAAATATAAAAAGCGCCAAGCAAACAAATGGAACTAAAGAATAAGAATAATTAATTACTATTTTTTTATTACAAAATGTATTTATTTATAAGATATAATCTCCGTAAATACTGATCGGATTCTAAAAATTCCTTCGCTGATAAAACAATATTGTCCCTTATTACCATAAGCTAAGTTTTATTATCAATAGTTTTCTTATTTAACATGTAGTTAATGCTGACGAAGACACAGCCGATTGTATATGTATATACTTAAATTATATTTGAATTATATCAATTATTAATTAAGATAAATGTATGTTCGATTCCCACATTTTATTAAAGCTATTTTATTTTACATGTTATTTTTTTCGATTGTAATTCAATTCTCCAACACATTACTACCAACTTCAATGATTTACGTTAGTCTAAATATTTTACTGGTGTTACCATTAATATAAAAATAATAAAATATGATTATTTCCTAGATATTTTCGCCTCCACGCTTTATGTTACATCTTACACAGAGAGAATCTCTTTTAATTTTCTTATATTTGTACAAGCAAATCCTCATATCGTACGCATAAGGTATTCGTGAAGGCGCCCAAAAAAAATACAATCCTTAGCTGTAATAAACTGTAAGGTGAAGGGTGTAGGGGAGTGCGAGGGGTAAAGTTGGCGACGAAGACTGTGGGGTGCAAAATGTGACCCGTTCCCCAGCTGGCGGCGACGTCGATCGATCGCTCCCGTGACGTCACCGTCTTAGCCTTCGTACTTCCGAACCCGAGGACGAGTAAAAACAGCGCAGCAACAATATTGGCACCTTCGAAAACTTTATTTCGCAGCATCTCTATTATACTTTAAATTAATATAGCGTTTATTAGGATAAACATGTACTAACAAAATGAGTTTTGTCTCACTCACTCACATTTTTATATTATTTAACACAAACTTTTCCGTACGATTTCTCTAACATTTTCTATCATACAAACCTTGTCCTGACAATTATAAATATAATAAAAGAAGAGTTAGCAAAATAGATGCAGCGGTTCTGAATAGATACGACATTCGTGATTACATACATTCGACAGTTGATTTTTATTTATATAAGATAGATTATGACCGCAATTTCATCTGATGTTATGTGAAAATGTAGTCAAGTTGGTAAATACGCGAAATCTAGACAGAACTGAGTTTCAAAGGCATTTGAAAAAGCTCTACCACAATGCAAACCATGAAAAAATCTTTTACTCTCACATTATTTTTGCGGATATCCTTTATCCTGTAAACTGGGCAATGGTAAAATTGACATGCTATTATAACAGAGAATAAAATAAATAAAACACTGATCTATAACGAGACAATTTTAAAATGTATAAATTGATCCATCTTAAATATAGAAATGGCCATAACGTATCAAAATGCAACCGCTATAAAGGCAATAACCTCATTAAAATATCCATCCTAAAGTAACTGATATAAATAAATAATAATAATAAATAAAAACCCCCAATAGATACTCACAGATACAACGACTTTTGACGTACAATAATAATTTATACATGAATAGTATAATAAATTAAACGAAAGCAAAAAAAAAGTTGTAGAACAAAATTCTGAAGAAAAAACAAATAAAAATATATCTAAATTGATCCGTCACTGGCATTCTTTGTTAACTAAAGAACTCTTCTATCAATCGCCACAAGGTCTCGTCCACTCACTGTATTGAACGACCCTCGAAATGCCTATTTAGAGAATTGAAGTGCACGATAACCTAAAAGAACGCGATTCACGTAATATTCAATCTCAGAGCATAACTATCCAATAATGTGTACTTATTAGTTATTGCTGGGTTAAATGCAGGCGACTATATCGATCCTGTTACAAAGCGAGGTTCAAAGTCGTCCTTGCTTTCACGTTTTAACGTCTGTATGCATTATCTTGTACGGTGCTTTATGTACACAAATTGTTATTAAACCAAGTAAAAATAATATGTAATTCCATGTCTCTTCGTATTTTTAACGGATAACGGAAGATGAAAATATACATATCTATATAAACTAGTGGGCGCCCAGTGGTCGACATTCGATCACAGTTCATTGATTTTTTAAAGTTAGAACTTTATTAGGCTTCTTTTGTCAAAGGCTATAATACTTCTATAATCAAAGGTTTTCATCATGGCTTCACAGTTATTTGCCACTCTTTTTTTATTAATTATATAAATATTTTAAAAAATCTATGCCTAAATGACAATTGAAATTAATTATAAATTTGAAACAAAAAACAGGCGGTTTTATAAGGTGGTAAGGCTCTCACATTCTAAGTAAATATAACTTACAAAATATAACGAAATTGATCGCAATAAAATCAAATGATGAATCCAAAACAAAGATGTTTTTAATACTACTACTTAATCATCTGAAGTGAGTTCACGATAAACAAAATTACTATACATTGAAATATTAACATTGACGTTGGTAATATTGCTTTACTTATGACAACGTGAAGCAAAGTGACATGAAGTGAAAGCAGTCCTGTTACCTAAAAATTTTGACATTCAATAAGACCAAAGAGAATAATGATTATTTCAGTGATTCCATAAATTTACTGAGGTTAAACTATTTATCAATTAATCATTAATGTATATGATGAATTTACATATTATTATTATATTATTATAAAATTAACCTACACTTTGACCAGTTGATTTCAAAGGGCATGTAAGGCATGCAACGTCAGTCATGTTAAAAATATTAAAGAGGTAATTGGAACGTAAGAGTAAAAGGAAGGATGTCACAACGTCTTTTTCATTTGCATGTGTGTATATGTTG
>MU158844.1:501803-579394 GCA_015888305.1 Antheraea pernyi | reverse complement strand
AGGGGAGGGGAGGTGGGTCTCCGGCGCTCTCACTGACCGAACGAAACGCAACAATGCAAGCACTGTTACTTCACGTCGGTTTTCTATGAGAGGGTGGTACTACCCCGGGTGAGCCGACCCATTCATGCTGAAACCAGTAATAGTTTCAGCGTGGCTGTACCACCATCAAAACCATCAACATCAAGAATAACTATGCCAAATATCACGTTCATCCGTTCGCGCAATTCCGTTAAAAAGGGTTACAATTTTTAGGCTTCACGTATCATTATCATTATTATTATTATTATTACATAGTATAAAACAAAGTCCCCTACCGCGTCTGTCTGTCTGTCTGTTCGCGATAAACTCAAAAACTACTAACCCGATTTTTATGCGGTTTTCACCAATGGATAAAGTGATTCTTGAGGAATATTTTTGGTATATAATTTGGCAAGGATTTTTTTTATAATCAGGGCGGGACAACGTCTGGCAGACCCGCTAGTTAATATATAAGATAGAAAGCAGTTGGCGAATTTACAATCGAAATCAAAAGTACTTTATTTAATATAGGCCCTGGGGAGATGCCTTTTAACGTCAAAGCTACCGCCGCTTCAGAAAACAACCTACCAACCAACAGCCATTCATCGAGAAGAATAAAACACAGATAGTTACATTCGTTTTTAATGGATGCACAGAGAGTGGCGTCATTTCAAGAACTCATCATCGTTCATATATTATTCACACGTTGTTTTTAAGCCCATCATTTAATACGGCTTCATCTATTTGGCTAATCCGTTTTTTATTGTGTCTGTAATAGTCAGGAAAAGGTTTGCATGAAAGACAATGTTTGAAAAACCGTACGGAAAAGCGTAAAGTTTGGACTAAAAATTATCTATATAAAAAGTAAATCAGACAGAAGATATGGCCGAGGTGTGCGGTGCACCCTTGAGCTAATTGTCCAAATAAAATAGGCTGAGTGCCTTAAGCGCTCGCCTTAGTAGTCCGGTGAAGCTGTTAAGACCTTGCCAAGTCAATAGCGTAGTCAGTTCGAGAAAAAACAGAAATATGATTTTGGGCCAGTGGGCCAGTGTAGTAGAGAAGCCATAGTCCGGTGAAGCTGTTAAGACCTTGCCAAGTCAATAGCGTAGTCAATTCGAGAAAAAACAGAAATATGATTTTGGGCCAGTGTAGTAGAGAAGCCAGAGGTGTAGGTAGCTATTATTCAAATAATAATCTCCTAAAGGGTAAAACGATTTTGACGTGGATTTTATTGACAGAAAGAGTACTTTTCAGGGTATCATCTAAGCTACATCCATGGTCATCTATAGAGGCTAAACAAATACGATAAAATTGGTTACTTTAATTTGAAAACCGTAAAAAGCTCTTAGTAAAAATAATAACAAGAACCCTTGTACGGCTATGAGTCATTATCAGAAACGAAATTTTTAAGCGTAAAAGCTTCTTAAAGTACGATATTAAAAGCTTCATTTAATATTTTAGGGATAACATTTAGGAGGGGACAACACCTGTTGGAGGAGCAGATGTAGTGTCGATTAGACAGTCTCTGCTCTTCCGGCCAAAAGGTGTAAGAAGGTACCATGGGGCTTTAGTCCGTGCGACTCCGGCATATCCATCCTCCGCTGCCCGGCGAGATGGATATCCGTTAGGGATTCACCCATGGAGAAAAAAAAAGGGATAACATTTATCTGTTAAAAATTTGATGTAAAATTAGAGTAATTTATAATCTACATAAAAATAGTAAATAATCATAAATTTTACTGAAAATTACACGCGTTCAATATTGAGGTCATATCCTTGTATACAACAGAAAGTACCTTTTACTTACGTGACGATTTCTACCAATCCACTCCTAGCGCAACCCGCGTTACGAATCTTCGTTCTCAAATCAAATTACAGTAAGTAAATAAGACGGCATCTAATACAGATAAAACAGGTAGTTTCCATTAAACAATAAACCCATTTATTATTCTAATATTCCGGGCGCCATTTTTGTACAATATTCTGTATATAAAATTATTACTGCATACCTTATGAGTCCATTATATATAATTCCAAAATTAATATAATTATTGTATCAGTCTAAAATGTCAATTACTCTAAGTACAAAATTATTTCAACTGTCCGAAACAATAAACATATACGACGAGCAATGTACCGTCCATTATACCAATATATTTATGAAATGTATCTCCATATATAATCTACATCAACATCTATTGAAATCCGGTCTATCGGAACACAGTTATTACTGATTAAATTACATATTCAACACCGTGCACTCATTATTCTACTAGAATTTACTTTGTTATTCAGTTATTTTTCCCGCTTACATAGCTGTTGCTATGACGTAAAACTTCTTAAATGATCAGTCTGCAATTCAATTTCGTCTAACGTTCGCCGTGTTTATTTTACGTTAAGTAATGTATGTTTATTTAATGTAATCTAATGTGTTCGAATGTTTATTTTCAGATGGAAAGTTTGATAAAAGAAATGCAAGATCCAGAAACGGGTGTGCCAGTAAAGAGTCAAAAACTTTTCCTCAGTTTTATACCTTCTGCTTTTACGGGTAAGGATATCTTCTATACATATAAAAATAATATAAATCTAACGTGTCTGTACGTTTTAGATTTTGGTGAAAAAAATAGTTACCGGAATAAGTAACAGAATACATTTCAATCACCTTTAGAAATGTCTGTCTGTCTATTTGTCTGTCTGTCTGTTTGTATGAACACGCATCAGTGCTAAAGTACTGGGTCCACAATAAAACCTCATAAATCGTAAAGCATATCTTCAGGAGTAACTTAGTCATAGCTTCATTAAAATCGGTCCACTCTATCAAAAGTTATTGTAATTTGAATGACGGCACGAGTTAATTACGAGAGATTAGTAATCTTTAACTAATTTGGTTCAACGCGCTAATCTCAGAAGCTACTGGTCCGATTTGAAAAATTCCTTCAGTGTTAGATAACTCATTTATCAAAGAAAACTATTGGCTATATCATCACGCTAAGATCAGTGGGATCGTAGCACCAATTAAGAATGTTTCAAAATCGGTTTTGTCTTTTTCTTGAGCTCCGCTGCGTGTTAGCGTTGCTCTGAAGTAACTATTCTACGCGGACGAAGTCACGGGAAGAAGCTAGTTTTAAATATAATACACATTCTTGTTCTACATATAGTGTTTGATTTATTTGACTAGTATTGAAAATAAATTAGAAATTACAATTTAATATACGATTCGCATCTTCAAGAAGAGGACTGTAGTAGTATTTTTTACTGAATAGTGAATCCTTATTTAAACCGACGACTCTTAACCCTAACGGATTTTAAGATATTTTAAATCCGATCTTCTGTATTCTTCTATATATTTTCAATGAGTTCCTTTAAACTTGAATCAGATCAAAACTATTAAACGTACTGACATAGGACTATGAGTATTCGATGCGGAATTTTTGTAGATACTTCTAAATTACTAGGTTACTTTTTTTTTTTTATTTGGTTGAACCTTTGCCATTTGTTTATGTCAAACGAAACTTGTGAGAATCACCCGGTACGTTATAATTTGTAATCTGAGCAGTTTTGAAAGAAGCAAAATTGTGACCTATTCAGAATGATCAAAACGAATCATTTTGTCACAAGGAGAGTGAGAACAAATTCATTTTCTGCAATTCCACAGAAATATATAGGACAGGATTTTATGAGAATAGAAAGTTTAAAATTTGACAAACGTTTTATAATATCTTATTATAGTTTTTGGAGGATTCAAATAGAAGAATTCCTGTAGATATTTTTATTAAAGATACACGAGAATAAACTCACACAACTTATTATAGTGAATATATTTATTGAATCCTATAAACTTTAGTAAGTTTTTATTGATGTAGCTTCACAGTTCACAGGAATATTGTATATCTTTTCACAGAAATATAATATTCATAGAAAAAATAAATTTACGTTGAAATGTCTATAAGACAGTGTTTGTATAAAACTCATAGATTTTCTTTTAAAAATATAACGTTTTATTGGAATTTATAAGATCTACAGATATTTAAATACATTTTTCAAATAATACGGTAGTTAAAGTTAACGTTAAAATATTTTCTCCCTATATATAAAAATAAGTAGAAGAGAGACATTTAAGTACGACTTTCTCCTCTGTTTTTCAACTGATTTTCTTCTTTTTTTTTTGTTAAGTAGCTATTGACTAAATTTACAATTAGGTATATCAATTTAAGAAAAGTACCAAAAAGTTTTTTTCGGTACCATCGACGAGTCAACGCTTTTATTTATAAATTTATTAGTTACATTTTTTATGATTACAATCTACAATACAATATTTGAAAACTACTCAATACAGAGTCCGGTGAAGCTGTAAAGACCTTGCCAGGCCATAGCGTAGTCAGTTCGAAGAAATAAAAACTTAATACAGGTTATACTATAAAACAATCTATACAGATAAACAATATGATATGATAACAATATTGTATGTGAAGTTAACACGTGAAGAAAAACCTTAGTACCTTTGTACTCGAATTTCGACCATAAGGTATAACATTTTTACCATATTTTTAGTAATACATCATAACAATATCTGATTACATCATTTGAATGTTTTAAATAACTATGGGATGTGGATTTCTACGTATTTATCATTAGCTAATTCCCACCCGCTTCATTAACCATTCAAAAATGGCCAAGGTTCAATCAAACAAAAGAAAAGTAGCCTAGAACCATCTGGTAGAGCCACGCTGAAACTATTACTGGTTGCAGCATGAATGTGTCGGCTAGTCCGGGGTAGTTACCCGACCCACAGAAAACCAACATGAAGTAACAGTGTTGCATTTCGTTCGGTCAGTGAGAGCGCCGGAGGCCCATTTATCTTACCCCTCCCCCGAAACACAGACTGGCAACGCACTTGCGGCTCTCCTGATGATGCAAGTGTCTATGGACGGTGGTAATCACTTAACATCAGGTGATCCACCTGTTCGTTTACAGCATATGATATTTTTAAAAAATCTACGAAAGATTCCACACGGTCCGAATGGTCGTAGTCCTCTGCCGATACGTTCATTAGTTTTACATGAACCGAAACCTTAAGGAACTGTATTGTCATTACATATAAATTCGGTTTACCTGTACATTTCTTTAGGGCACTCACCTAAGCGTTTTGATTATAAAATCAATAACGTTCGCATGCTTATAGCTCAAGTGCTTATAGCTACTTGACAAGTCTGCTTCGGACGTGGATCGACTGGATAGTGAAAATTATATAATCTCTTATCATTTATATATTTGAAATACTTTTATGAACGAACTATCCCAATAATCTGATTATTTACATAATTGTGGGTTGCATACTTTCTTTATCGTGTAACTAACTTCTATCCGTGACTTCGTCTGCGTGAAATAGTTACTTTGGATTAATGGTAACTTTAACTCGCGACTTCGTTTACGTAGAAGGTGAATATTTTTAGATAATTACGTATTATTTAACGTTAACCCCGTATTTTGAAACATTATTCATTGGTGCTCCGCTCCTATTGGTCTTAGGCGTGATGATATAGCCGATATATAGCCTAGATAAATGAGCTATGTAACACTGAAAGAATTTTTCAAATCAGATTAGTAGTTCCTAAGATTAGCACGTTCAAGCAAACAAACTCTTCAGCTTTATAATATGAACTAGCGGCCCGTCCCGTCTTCGCACGGGTGAACAATTGTTTTAAACATTTGGATTAAACATATGTGGATTGGCTAAAACTAATTATAGTCTTGAAAATCTTGTACTCACTATCCAACCCAGAATCGAAAATCTTACAGAAAGAAATATCTTCTGTTCGAGGGTAGATGATTGTGCTAACCTAACAAAATGATAAGATGAAAAAACTACCCAGTGAATTCAACTGTTTTGGTTCATGATAGCTTAGCGGGAACTACTCTTTACTGTTACTGGCAAATTAAGCTAAACACTGGTGAAAACACCACAAAAAAACACTATTTTTCAAAAAATGAGCGGATTATCTGTGATTATTTACCAAAAAGGTTATTATTGGTTCTTTCCAGATGCGCAGCACATACCATTTGCTTCATCACTCCATTTTTTAGCATTACATTTGGTACAAATCTTATTGATTCCCAATTTGGACTTTGTTCTGATGAACATAATCAATTTGTGGATTGTAACTGAATGCCGACCTATTACTATGAGCTAAAATTCTATTGCGCGAATAAGCCGCGCGGTTACCTACGCTATAGATGTCCGCGCCCCTCTCCCGTGACCCACATCTCCGACGACCTCAAAGAACAGAAGCTCCCTTTTCGCGAGGTACATCGCATGCGCTCTCCGCGCACCAAGGCCCCATACGATATGGTATTATTCATTCTCGATCGCACCCATCAAGGGAAAGCGATATTCAATATCACGATCCTCTGCGGCCTCTCCGGCGTTATCGTCGAGCCGGCGCAGAAAACGTCCGTACCCTTGCAGTGTCACAACTGCCAGGTGTACGGGCACTCCGCACAAAACTGTCGCCTGCGACCCAGATGCGTTAAGTGCCACGGCAACCACTCTACTAAGGAATGGTCTCGCTCTTCGATCTCCTCCGACCCTCCGAGTTGCATTTTATGCCGCGGCGTGGGTCATACCGCGAACTATCGCGGGTGTCCCCGCGCCCCGCGCACAAAGCGCCCCCGCTACCCTAGGCAGGTCTTGGCGTATAGGACGGCCGTCGCCTCTGACCACCCTCAACCTCCGCCTCTCATGTCCTGAGAGGCCTTCCCGAGTCTGCCGAGCACATCACGTGCACCGGCAGCGCACGCACGTTGTCGGCACCGAGGGCGTCAGCCCACACTGGTGCCCCGTAGGCGGCCATCGCCCGCACGACTCCCATATAGAGTCGGCGACATCCAGCACTCAGCCCCCTATGTTGGGGAGCAGCCGGCCGAGTGCCACCGCTGCCCCAACAATTCGCGGTCGGAGCCCCGCAAAATGGGGCTCGAACCGCCACCGCCCGTCCAGGGTGAAGCCCAGGTACTTCACCTGGGTCCCTACCCTGATCCGGGTGTGCTCCACCATAATGTGGGCCCCAGGTGGTGGTCCTCGCTGAGGCCCGTGGAAAAGTAGGGCCTCGGTCTTCTCGAGGGCCACCCTAGGTAACAGCCTAAGCCGAGGTGTGCCATGCGCCCTTGAGTGTGTTACCTAAATAAAATCAGCTGAGTGCCTTAAGCGCTCGCCTTAGTAGTCCGGTGAAACTGTGAAGACCTTGCAAAGTCAATAGCGTAGTCAGTTCGAGAAAAAAAAACTCCCATGACCCTTTCTTCGCCGCGGCATATTTTGTTTCGATTGACGATTTTAAACTCATAATATCTTTTGAATGCAATGGCCGATTTTAATAATTCAAATTAAATTCAATTCAAAAAGTTATCTATGTTAGTTACTGAAACAGTCTTAATTAAATAATAATTTATTTGGATAACGATTAATATAAAGACATGAATAACATGGTCTTTTAGGCATGGTCTGGTTTTTGTTAAGATTTCTTTCACAAATGTAGTTATAGTGACATAATCACAATAGCTGGACATATGGCACTTTGAGGTTTTTTATAGATATTAATATGTTCTTTAATATTGTAGAACATATTTTTGTTCCATCATTCATAGTTTCCGCAGCGCATGCGATGAATGCATTTTATGACAATATTTTGCATACCTTGGATTACATTATTGAAATTTTAGTAGGGGTCCCTATTTTTTTCTAGTAAAAATTGTAACCTATGTTACTCAGGGATAATGTAGCGTTCTAATGATGAACGAATTATCGAAATCGGTCAAGTAGTTTTTGAGTTTATTCGATATAAACATACAAAAATACAACGTTTCCTCTTTCTAATATTAGTGTAGACTATATAGTAAGTATAAAGTATACTTATTCATACTTTACTATATTCATAGTGCTTACACCAGTGTATTTAAAACTTCGTCTGCGTGGAAGCTTATGTAAAGTCATCTGAATGTATTAAGTCCGTTTATTTGTCTACATTTCTCTCGTACTTACGCCGCGTTGTCATTAATTAATAACTACAATAACTTTTGATAGAGTGGACCGATTTTAATGAAACAAACACTAAGTTACTCCCGAGGATATGCTTTACGATTTTATGCTTTTATTGTAAATCTAGTACTTTCTCAGTGATGCGTGTCCATACAAACAGACAGGCAGACAGACAGACATACATGTCTAAAAATGATTGAAATGTATTCTATTCCTTATTCCTAGACACCCGCAACAATTTTTTTCATGAAAATCGAAAAAGTACAGACACTTTAGATTTACATTCGTATTATATGTAATCTATCAACTGCTACATAAATGACAGGAAATAATATTTTATAAAGTCATGTATACTTCTTCTTCTTACCCTTATCCCACATAAGTAGAGTCGGTACAACATGTTTGTCATGTTGTGGTATATGATTTGGCTTAATTTTTACGATCGGCCGCCTGCCTGAAATCAACCCTCCTTGGGATTATTTTGTTGTACCACTGTATTTACGATTATTACTATATATAGTTACGAAGTCTGATGGGCTCTTATAGTCTTACAATTGTTCGTTCCGGTTAAAAACGAAGTTCTTGAAGATTATGGTTTTCTTGTTATATTGCCATTTTTATGTAACAGAAAACTATCCAACTTTAGACTATTCCCGAGGACTGCATTTTCTGGTTATTTTTCAGGGTTCGTGGTTTCAGAGTTTTCTCACTAATAGTGATACAATATTAGATATAATAAACCATTATAAAAATATAAAATAGGAAAACTATAATAGAAAAATAAATGCAAATAAAAAGACATGTCAGTGTCAAAAAGTCATGTATACCTGGACCTGTATATATACCTGTATATAATATACTTGTATATATAATGAAAATACAGTTCGTTTGAAGTTCAGTTACGTAAAAACTACTGAACGTAACAGCATGGCAATATGACCATTCGACGTAATCTTCTTGGCGGTTATAGGCTACTTAATTTTTGGGTTCGATTGTCCCTTAACCATTTCTAATGTCCAGTGAGACGGGCGGGTATCAGCTAGTTCATATCTATAAATAAAATTGATGTTATTAATGTAGTAGCAGTAAAAAATATTAGTCATGTTGTCCGGTGAAGCAGTAAAGGCCTGTCAGACCAATAGCGTAGTCAGTTCGAAAAAAAGTGTCTACGGATTATGTTATGTATAAAGTAACTGGATATGCTAATCATTTTAATATTTATATTTCAGGTTTCGATGTTGTCGAATGGCTTTTGGAACGGTTTAGTCTTGACGATACAACCAATGGTGAGTGTTCTGTAATCGGTGTCGGGCCCTGGTTCTGGTCGCGTCGCCGAACTCCCGTAGAATCTAGCTATAACGAGAAGCCCAAGTATCCCCAGGTGTTGATATGTAGGTAGCGCAGTCACATTTGTTCGCATGTGTGTTTTATCCGCTGGTCAGATGTGTGTATACCTTTTATGCGACACCTCGTATCAGTGGCCAAGGGTGGATAATATTTATAGAGAAGCCGATCCATAGAAAATATCTTGTAACCTCATAAATATGGACTCTTTTTAACCAAGATTCGGCTTCTTGTGGACCCTTGCCATTGTTTCTTATATACATGTGCTATTTATCAATACTGAAAGTGAATATTTTGATCATAGGAACTAAAAATACAATTGCAATATTCACTACACCTATCATTGTTGTTCATCAATAACTTATAGACAATTTTCGGCCGCGAAAGACTTTTCGATATTAAATAATCGCTTGCTTATGTTATTATAATAAATGTAAAAGGTATATATTTACCACTGAACGTGTGTTTAGACATGTCGTAATTTTTTACGTTGCTTTTAAACTCTGTTATGTTGTTCTCCTAAAACCCTAGCCTTTGATGTCAACAATGAACTATGTCTATAATACTCATATAATCTAAATAAGACCTTATTATGTTTCAGTCGAAGCAGTTCACATAGGCACTCAGCTTTGTCAGCACGGTTACTTCTTTCCTGTAAATGATTTGAAAAATCTTACACTGAAAGACGATTCTTCTCTTTATAGATTTCAAGTAAGTTGTTTAAAAAGAGGAATTGAGCAAAACGATGAGCGAGACGCAATATTCAAGACCTAATATTCATTTAACTGAAAAAATAATGAAACAACATTTATATTCTTTATTTACACTCTTTGAGTATCTATAACTCCTGTTTCAGTTTTATCGCTTTTTAATATAAAATGTAATAAAAAAACATAACACAACACATTACGACATGACGTGACGTGTCATGACAAGACACGACACGACACGACATGATATAAGATAGTCTACAAGGGAACTTCTAAGTTATATCATTGGATTTTTTTTTTCACTTTTCCGTAAGATTTTCTTAAACATTTTGTCTCAACCCCTTGTCCTGACAATTACCAACATAAAAAAAAAACGATATACACGTATGCGTTTGTGAATCATGCAGCCTTGATTGTATGACTCACAAACGGACATATGTATAAATAGCTTAAAATAGTTTAGCTAGGTCAGATCGCGATTTTTTCGGTTACAGCCCAAGCCGAGGTGTGCCGTATGTTACTTAAACAAAATCGGCTGAGTGCCTTGAGCGCTCGCCTTAGTAGTTGGGTGAAGCTGTCTAGGCCGCGAGGCTAATACCATAGTCAGTTCGAGAAAAAAAAAACAAAACAAAAAAAGAATTGGCGAAATAGGAGTAGCCATGAAGTGATGCGTTAACATACATTCTTCAATTGATTTCTATTTATATAGTCTCAATTTAATATAATTATCGATATAAATTACGCTCCTTTGAAGTGAATATAAAAAGAATTTTAGCCCTTTTGAATTTAGAGAAAAGTTCGAATAACAAATTAAATTCTAAGAATCGAAGTTTGAATAAATAACTTTTACAAGTTATAAGAATTATCTTCTTCTATATATATAATAAAAATGAAGTGTCTGTATGTAATATCAAAATAAAAAAAATGACTGATTGGGTATGAAAGTATACACGCTTCTGATAACAAAAATGCAATTTTTAAAATTTTTGTCGGTCTGTCTGTCTGTTTGTTCCGGGTAATCTCCGAAACCGCTGAACCGATTTTGACGGGAATTTCAATGGCAGGTAGCTGAAATTACAGCGGGTTTCTTAGGCCACTCTATATTAGACTAGGTATTAACCGCGGCTTCGTTTGCAATGCTATCTCCAAAACGATTGGATCAATTTTCACCAAACTTTCACTGACAGATAGCTGACCTTATAAAAAATAATTTAAGTAATTTTCGTTTATATTAGCTGTTAACCGTGACTTCGCCCGCAATGATATCTCCAAAACGGTTTGATCGATCTTCACATAACTTTCACTGACAGATAGCTGATCTTATAAAAAGTAATTTAAGTAATTTTAGTTTATACTAGCTGTTAACCGTAGCTTCGCCCGCAGTACTATCTTCAAAGCGGTTCGATCAATCTTCAGATAACTTTCACTGGCAGATAGCTGATCTTATAAAAAGTAATTCAAGCAATTTTAGTTTATACTAGCTGTTAACCGTGGTTTCGCCCGCAAATCTATCTCCAAAACGGATAGACCAGTTTTCACGAAACTTTCACTGGCAGATAGCTGACTTTACGAAAAGTAATTTAGGTAATTTTAGTTTATACTAGCTGTTAACCGTGGCTTCGCCCGCTGTGCGGTCATCAAAACGGTTACATCGATTTTCACGGGATTTTCACTGGTAGATAGCGAACCTAATAAAAAGTTATTAAGGTTATTCTATTTTAGACTAGCTGTTACCCGCGATTTTGTCTGAATAAAATTTAGCAAGATTTCAACTCATTCTTTATTTTTAATAAGAGAAATAATTATCAGCTTATTGTTTACAATTCGACGTTATAATTAGTAATAACATTAATGATATAGAGGTCTTCCTAAAAAAATTATATAGATTTAATTAGATTATAAACTTATTACGTAAAGTGTTCCATAATACAATTTCTTGCGGAACAGACAAGCGTTTATTTTTTGTATAGTCACAAAATCTTAATTATATGTATGTATATATGTATGTATGCAATATATAGTAAATATAATGTAAATCTTAATAATAATATTTTAAGTTATTGTTTCGTTACTTCCTTATACAGTGTAAGTGAGCACTGAGGTAGTTATATGGTGGGTTAAGGTTCCAAATGTGTTGCTGATGACGAACCTCATTTGGCACGCTTTTTGTATTTATATATCTACTGTACACGTTACATGTTACTTTTAGTGGCGTGCGCGTCGTACTTACAATTATCTTTAAAGAGCCATTCTGTAATTGTACATAGTCTCATAATTCTATAATTCTTTAATACGATTTTAAAAAAACACGTGCGGAGCTGCGGGTACAGCTAGTAAGTAAATAAAAAAGGCAGTCATAAGGAGTTCCGACAGAAATCAAAACTCAAAACAATAATATAAATGTGTTCTCTTTTCAATTTTCATATGAATTATAGTGTGAATGACAATACTTAAATTACAGAATTTGTTTATTGAAAATATTAACATTAGTGTGGTTTTCATATTTATTGTCACTCGGAGCAATAATTATACACATTTCTATCCATCCATAGTCCATTAATCAATCAAAAGTATGATGAGCTGCAAAATATCAATATTACATGTACACAGGTATATGTACCTATATTATGCGTTGCTAGTCTGACGTAATTCGCGCAAGCACAATACGGCCTGTCATGCTTACGTAGCATGTCATGACGCGAAATTATAAATTTATCTCCTACCAAAAATACCGCTCAACGCGCGTAACAAAGTTTTCCCTTCAAAAAAATGTTTGTATAATAATTTTTAAACAAATTGTTTATTAAGTAACTTCATGGTGTGTTATTTCGGCACGCGTAACTTTCTTTTCAAACCAAAAATTTACTCCCAACGAGTTCTCATAACGCACCGAACGAAGTACAACTTCAAAGAAACGTTTTGTTACGCGTTATTACGTTGTCGTTGAGTAAGAATACGATCAAGCCCTTCGAAGTTATGATAAACTTTATGTTAACCACACTGGAACTGATATACTTTTTTTCGAAAACTAAAAATAGAATGACATAACATTTATATTTATATTCAGCGTTTATTTACACTCATTGAGTATTTATTACTAGTGTTTCGATTTTATCGATTTTTAATATAACATGTAGTAACATAACATACTACAACGCAACACATCACGACACGACACGACGTGACGTGATGCGACATGACATGACACGATAACAAAAAGCCAACGCCACGCGGTGTTCACATACGATCGTCCATCCAAATAGTGACCGCGTTCGACGTTCCTTAACTTCGGTGATCGGACGCGAACTTGTGTCTTCAACGCGTTTTTACCCGGTACAGCGACATGACATGACACAACACAACAAAGCGTGACATGACGTAAGATAATTAGTCTACCGTGGAACTTCTAAGCTATACAAATCAATGGATAGATAAAGTATATATTAATTTTACGACAAAAAATAAAGCACTGAGGTGATAAAAACATCCCACACTTTATTAATTCGTAGAAGGTAATGGAAAATTCATTTTTAACTTTATGTCACCAGAGTCCATACTATTGGCCGTGGCAACCACCACGACTTTCGGGAAGCGGGTCTAGTGCACTTACTCTTGCGCCAGATAACATTGAATATGCTATTTACTTGGTAAAACGTACTCTTCGGAATAAACAGAGGCATGGACTTGAAGAATACGAGCAGGAAGCGCTCGCAACTCTTAAAAAAAATCTCGCGGCAAAATGGGAATTCATCACAATGCAAGCCGAGGAGCAAGTGAGTAAACTTCATTTTCAAAAGAGTTTGTCGATTTATGGAGACTGCATGTTTTTATTGGAATTCTTTGTAGGTTGCCTTTTGCTGCTTTAAATGTAATGTTATATTTATTAACTCCACATCTTTTTTTTCGATTTTAAGGTATAAAAATTATATCAATAATGATTTATGGCAAACTTAATTTTATTTACGAAGTTCTTCGTATTATATTATTATTATACCTTTAAACGAGTAATTCTTGTATATTTTTGTATTGTTATATATTCCGGATCTCGGAAACGGCGGTAGCGATTTCATTCATAGAAAACTTTTTTTATCTGAGTTTTCTGGCAATGAAAAAATATAGCTAGAATATAAAGATAAATTTCGCCACTATTCTTATAACAAAATTAGCTCAAATGGAAATCGCCTGCATCGAAAATCCGTCTGACCCCAGTTCGAATCCGAGTGACAGCAAAAGCATCTCTTTTGTTATTTTTTTTTTGTATAAAAACGCTAATTTTGTGAGGCAAACCTAACAGTTTATTTTAATTTAAAAAGTTTTTTAAAGAACCGAGCTAGGCTCGGTCGTCCATGTACTTGGTATTTATATGTATAGATAATGGGCCCGTTTTAATTTCAAACTGAACCAGTTTCACAGTCTTAGATCTGATGATTCGTACTGATACAATGGTTTAATTTGGACTAAATCATAAAACTCGTTTTTTGAAGTGAATACTTCTTTGTGTTTAGTGTGTCTTAAGTGTATTTTTGGCAGTAGATTAGTTTATAACTTCACGTCTTCACGTGCTAGTAACCATGACCGGCCGTTTTGCGCTTGCGTCAGATTAGCGACGCGTAGTATATGGAACTGTGTACATTTAATATAGATATTTTGTATTGAGATTCTACAGCTTATCATATCTTTGATTGATTAATACAATGTAATTATTGTTCGAAGCGCCAATAGATGTAAAAACCACACTAATGATAATGATTTCAATTTACAACTTATGAAATTTAAATAATTCATACTACAATAAATATAAAAAATCAAAAGAGAAAACAACTATTCCATTGCTTTGAGTTTTCACTTCTGTTGGCAGTACCTACTTATTATTATTTTTTAGGTGGCTAGCGAACAGGTGAGCCCCTGATGTTAAGTGATCACTACCGTCCATGCACACTAACAACACCAGAGGAGTTGCAAGTGCGTTGCCACCCTTCGGGGGGAAGGGTTAGGGGAGGGAGAGGAGAGAGGAGAGGGGAGGGGAGGTGGGTCTCCGGCGCTCTCACTAACCGAACGAAACGCAACAATGCAAGCACTGTTACTTAACGTCGGATTTCTGCGAGAGGGTGGTACTACCCCGGACTAGCCGACCCATTCATGCTGAAACCAGTAATAGTTTAGTTATCAGACAACAAGGGTTCACAAAAACAAATTATATACTAATACATAACTGGGTACTTAGTTTAAAAATAAAATGAAAATTAAGTAACCATGTTAATATGTGTTTTAATACGGAGTTGCATAAATATCTAATAAGATGAACATCACACTATTATATAAAAGCCGATATCCAGTGCTTCATGAAAGGGCTATCGTACATGTCTACCACTGTTCTCATTATCTTATTGGGACTGTCGCGAAGCCTAACCTGGCAGGATGCTCTTACGAGTAATCGGGTAAAGCTGTTAGTTAGTTAGGTGTCAAATAACATCTAAGACTTGAGACAGCCAAGCCAACCTTACCTGCACGTGGTGCACCGTGCTGAATAACGAGCGAGGTAATGGCGAAAGCAGGGTGGTAGGGTTTTACAACCTGACTGGGTCGCAACCACCATGTATATGGCGAAAATACCCGTCATAGTGATTCGCTTTTGCGGGTCGAGTTTCGGGATCAGCCTGTGTATATCCAGCTTTTCGCAGCGATGGATAGTGTTTCACTCGGTTGTCGCCATTGTTTTTGGATTAGACTGTGCTTACCATCAGGCACAGCGAAGTCATTTTGCCGTGCTACTATAAAAAAAATCACGAAAAAGATACTTTTACGGATGGTAGCATAAAAACCATCAACCTTGGCATATACAAACATCTCAGAAGCGATACAGAATTGTACTTAGGACTATTTCGACATTTTTTATATCTCTGGATACATAAAGTTTAAATACCAATTGATATCACAGGTGCGTCTTGCAAAAGACCGGAAGAAGGGAGATAAAATAGTGAGTGATAGTCAAGAACGTGCGTACTGGCGTGTTGCTCGCCCTCCGCCGGGCGTACCCCACGCTCTAGAGGCTTGCCCCGTACCAGTGCGGTGTCGCCAACAAAAACCCAAGAAACGTACCGTTGAACAACTTAAACGAGAGGTACTTTCCTTTTATTTAACCGTCTATATGACGATATAAAGTACGAGATTTCATTTCCCCACCTTTCCTTCTTTTCTTTATTAGTGATTGGGGTTTGGTTACAAATTGATATGTCACCTCAATGATTAACAGAAAAATAAAATATGTACACAATCAATAATTCACCGATTTTTAATTTCATACATAACCAGCCTGTAAATCATTCTTGCTTCTTCGGATATCAGAAAAACAAGGATGGCATTAAATAAACCCACAGATCTTAATGAGTTATTCATTTTATTCTTCAGTGTTAGTCTTGGGACTTGGTTACGTTTACATAATGTGGTACACATCTTTTCCTTATTACTTCTATATATGTCACAATTGGGTGACGATTTCCCATGCATAAAATATGTCCTTTTATTGATAATAGTGGATTTATAACTTTAAAAATCCAATATTAAAAACATACAAATGGCTTAAGAGCTTATAATAATTTTAACAAAAGTGCAAAGCGTTTTATTTGAACTAAAACCAAATACATTACCTCGAAATTGTATATTAGAAATTAGCAAAAAATGTTTTTCTATAAAGTAATTATTGTTATTTTATATGCATCATGTTCAGTTGAATAATTATTGGATTATTTTTTATGCAAATTCTTAATCCTTACCTTGATGGTAACAAAGAAAACGTGAGACGATTTAAGACAAAAAGCTATTAAACATATATCATTCTTTAAAAGCAAATAATCCAACTAGTAAATACTAGTAAGTAGAAACAGAACTTTATTTGAATTAAGAATTCCAAACTCAATTACATACAAATGGTTTCGTAAAAACTGTATCATAATTCACTATATAACCTTGTGTGCTATATTCGGAAATATAGAATATATAACCATTGAATGATCAGATTCTCGACCAAACACCATTTTTTATGAGCGAAATCGAAACTTTACATAATTAAAAAATGAAACACTTAACTCAATTTTTTAGTATTCAGCATAGAAATCATTATTCACAGCAAAAAATCCCAATAAATCCTTCTAGTAGAATAAGAATTGAACTTTCTTCGCATATAAAGATTCTTTTATTAAATTAATAATGTTCTTATATTGTTCGACGTTACTAGAAAAAAATATGGTTTTGTTCCTCTCCCGGCGTTAGCAAAGAGATTTAGGTCATTCAGCTATTAACGTGACCAAAATACTGTCATTGGGTAAAGCGAACATGAAGAGAATAAGATTTTTATTTTTAACCGACTTCAAAAAAAGGAGGACCGACTTCCAATACATCTCTAGGTAGCACACATATTCATATGTTTTATTTAATTTGGTTAATTTGATAAACAATTTATTTTCCGCTTTTTAGTGCCTTATGGGTTTTTGATTGATATTGAAGTCGGTTAATACTTTTTTTTGAAAATTTACTTTTCAATACATTAAGAGTTATAGTACCTGTCGAATGACATAAATGTCCACTCCTTGACTATATAGATATTACACTCACTTCATACACTTGTACATAAACATTTTTATTACAGCTAATTGGTACTTACAGTATTTTTACCCAAACTTTTAGAAGTAAGCGAAAACATATTTGTTTATGTTATTTTAAATGCCATTTTGGGTTATTTTAAGACTACCCATAATGTTTTGCACAATAAAGAGATAAAAGATCTCTTTTTTGTGAACACATCTGATATCAGTCTAGTTTAATTTCAAACGAGCCAAAATCTTTTTCTGGCCTTTTCTGTAAAACTATAATTTTACAGCATTTACATACTACATAGTAGAAATTAAAGTACCAAAAATCTCTATAACCTACAACACCATTCAAATTTCGTTAGGAGTTCTTAAGCCATAATCTCTTTCTACACTCGATCTGCACCGTATCTAAGTAGTCTAGTTTCAGTTTCTTAGTAGTTTTCCTATACACACCACCTTAAATTTTCTTCTTTCTAATTCTTCTAGATCCAACATCTTAAAGCGAGCCTGGACCGTACGAGAGTGAAGACTTCAATTGCCCTTGAAGCCCTTATGGCCTACTCGGAGACCTTCGCTCCCTACGATCCCTTGCTCACCCCACCGCAGCCCTCGAACCCTTGGGTCAGCGACGACACCCTCTTTTGGCAAATAAACAGCCCTTTGTGAGTTTAACTTTCCTGTACTTTTTCGCTATACTACTCACGCTCCTTGTTTCAAATACTGTAACTGTAATTTAAATAATTGATAGTGAATTTTTCATTCTTGGAACAGTGTGGAGGTGCCAAGTGAGAAACGAGTTCAGAGATGGGCTCTGTCGATAGAAGAATTGGTGTCAGACCCGACCGGGCTGCAGGAATTCACCAGTTTTCTTCGCAAGGAGTACTCACATGAAAATATTCGGTTTTGGTTAGCGGTTATGGATTTACGTCGAAGTAGTACAAAGCAAATACCAAAAAAATTGGAGGAGATTTACGAGTGAGTGCAAAGTTAAAAATTAAATTAGATGTGATACTCGCAATACCATACATTTAGACTTACCGCATTCCGGGATAAACCAGCAAATATCCAGTAATCAAGCGAGATAATATGATGCTTGTACTCAAATACTACTACTATGAACTTCTCTCAGTGCCTTTTTTTGTCACGTTTCGGAATCAGCTAATGTATATCCAGTTGTCAAGAGGTTGCAGGTTGGCATGACTGCAGCGACTGGTGATGAATCGATGCTTTTGCTGTTGTTTTTGGTTTACACTGTGCCTATTGGCCTGTGTCTATCAGGTACATTGCAGTCATTATGAGTGCTATAATAAAAAATATTCGTATTTTCCTATATATTTTTCATGTTGCTTTCCTTTTGCCGATAATCAGTAGTCCTACCAATTACATGTAAATGAGTAAACTTATTTATTTAAAAACTCAATACCATATGCCAAGAATCAATTCTACGACCATATCGATCGATATTCCACCTATCGTAACTATTGGGACACTACGATTTTTTATCAACAACTCCCTAAAATAATTTTACTGTTGTAAGCGATAACATTATAACTAAAAAGCTGTAGATACGTTACCTACATGATATTTTGACAAAACAAATGGCACGATAATACGCACACATACGTAAAGTAATATTGTGACGCCACACTGTCTTAGATAAAACGTGGAAGTAAGATGGCATATTCTTAATATCGGTGGTGAAAAAGAAATAGTTATATGTTGCTTAGATACGGGCGGATTGACGGGGCAGCCGTTAAAAATAAGCTAGCTAGACAAGTTTTAACAAGGCGCTGTCGAAGTGCTTATGGCGTATCTGCAGCATTTTACTTATAATATAATTAATTGTACTTTATTCTACTTTTTTGTTGGCAGTGAATTTTTAAAGCCGGGTGCTCCATGTGAAATTAATATTGATGGCGCGACGGCGGAGCGTGTGGCGGAAGGCATGCGGTCCGGATCCCGGTATGCGTTCGACCACGCTGCTGAACATGTTTATGGATTGCTATTAAAGAAGGATTGTTACCCTCGATTCATTCGTTCCGACCATTTCCAAAGATTGCTCACGGAGGGACGTAACGTGCATCAGAAAAAAGCAAAGTAAGTTACATTACAGTCCCTCTGTAATACTTAGCAGACACTATATCTTGCGATTTAAACAGATTTGGTAGTTAAGTGCGCATGAGTATTTTCATGCAAATGAAACACTTTGATGCAATAAAAACGCAGTTTTGAAGGATACACAGAAGATAGTTAATACGAACAATAGAATTCCTATCCGGTTCGTTATTTCTATTTGCATACAATATTTTTATGTAAAAACAACAAGTATGTATATCGTTTGTTTGATAATAAAAGAACAGTACATCAATATCAAGAAAAGGATTTTTCTATTCCATTCTAAACAAAAATACTGTGTACCCTTACGTGCGGTCTCAACGATGTGAAATTAAGCGTCCATATTTAGGTGTGAACAAAGAATCTCGTAATTTCTCATAACTTTCCATACCATTTTTGATGGTGGTAGAGCCACGCTTAAGCTATTACTGGTTTCAGCATGAATGGGTCGGCTCGTCCGGGGTAGTACCACCCTCTCACAGAACACCGACATGAAGTAACAGTGCTTGCATTGTTGCGTTTCGTTCGGTCAGTGAGAGCGCTGGAGGCCCACCTCCTTTCCCCCTTTCCCTTCCCCTTTCTCCTTTCCCTACCCCTCTCCCATATACAGGCTGGCAACGCACTTGCGACTTCTCTGGTGTTGCTAGTGTCTATGGACGGTGGTGATCACTTGACATCAGGTGACCAACATGTTCGTTTGCCTCCTTTTAATATAAAAAATAAATAAAAATACCATGAATCTATGAAACAGTCTCCTAACTAGTGTTAAAAATAGATTAAAGATAGAGTTGTACAGCGCAGCAGAGAAATGTAGTCAGATGAGCAAAACAATGACGACAATGTCACGTTGAATTTTTGGGTTTTACTGTACTCGAAAAACTAAAAAGTATAGTAAACTTATATACCGTAAGTGCTACAACAAAATATTCCTCTAACTTAATTGAAAATTTTACAGGTTTTTTAATTTTGGTGGTCAAGTAAAAAAGAAGCCAGGATCGACTGGTTCAGGAGGATCGAGTAGCGCTAGTGGGACGGGTCTGGCTCGACGACGCGGCTCCGACCGATCATTGTCGGGGTCCGCACACGAGCTTGCGATTTGTGCCGCACAGCCACCGCGGCCGCCCGACCCGCCGTCGCACAGCCATAGCCAGTCCAACCTAACGGAGATACCATTTAGGTATTTTATTCATTTATTTTTAATGTAGATTTCCAGAAATCATTGATCAATGAAATAAAGTAAACCACCGTATCCTTATTTTTAAATTTATACTTCTGTTTGGTGGAGTGCGTTAATCTCAGGAACTACTGGTCCGATTTGATTTTCCGAATTTATCGAGGTAGGTTATATATATTGTCACGCTAAGAACAATAGGATCGGAGTACCAATGAAGAATGATTTAAAATCGGGTTTGTTTTTCATTTTGAGAGCTTCGGCTGCATGTTAGCGTTAACCCAAAGTAACTATTCCACGTGAAAAATGACACGGGCAAGAAACTAATAAATTATATATTTGATAATTATTTAAATACAGTATACACCAATGCATAAAGTAGGTACACTCTGACTGAATAATTCGTAAAATCGCAGAGATCCCCTCGAAGACGAAGCTGCTGAAGTGCTGCCATGGGAGTGTTCATCCCGTGAAGGAGCATACGGTGCACGTAGAAGGCAAGATTCCGCGGCCGATTCCGGCAGCTCGTCGTCAGACGTGAGCGCGGCTGTGGGTGTAGCGGAACGGACGCGTCGCTTGCCGCAGCAGAGCACGCTCGACGGCGGCTTGCGCGGCGCTGCACCGCCCCTCCGTCGCCTCTCCGCGGTAGAGCCACGACACTTAGCCCCGCTCTCTTCACCGCCACACTCCCCGCGGTTACCGCGGCCGGCACCACTCCCGCAACCCACAGTACACATACCTCCGCATCCTACACCCACTATCAGCGTCAGCTCAGCGCCCGACGACGAATCCACAGAAACTCCCACCGGTAACACCTCCCCAGAGGAACCGAGATCGATAGCTCCCTCCGATGAGCCACCCTCGGTATTCGCATCAGCCGACGCGACGCCCACAGATCCGTCGCGTTCTTTAGAATTAGCCGACACGGCGGTTTTGCGAATGGAATCCAACAGTGACGATTCGACCGGGACCGCATTTATGTCTGAAATTACGAATCGAAAAACAAACGTAACCGTTACCGCCGCATCATTAGACGATTCGTGCGATGATTCTATTGCTTCAGGGAAATTGTTATATCGAGTAGAGTCTGATCGAAGGAGGTCATCTGAAGACGAAATTATGTTAGTGCAATGGACTTCGACCCAGGAAGCGTCAGAATCGAAAGAGGCGAGTCAAGTTCAAGAAGAAAAAAGCGATAACAGTGAAGTTTCTATTTGTGTCCAGAGGAAGGACGATATAACGGAGACGATCATAGTGAACGACCTTATGTCTCAATCGGACAGTGAGGTAGTTAGAGGTTTAGTGTTGGTTAATGAATCCAATGAGTTTGAGTGTAACGTGCCTGCTGCGTGTTTAGCTTCAATGAGCGAAACGTGCAGAGGAGTGGCTGTCGCCCCTCTCGCAGTGGGGGAAGACATCGGAGTCGACGACGACAATGTAGATAAAGTGCCTTCGGCGCCCCCGATGAAGGTCTCGGACACGAGGGCGGCGTCCGAATCGGACGCAATAAAAACTGTTACACATAGAGACGAGGTCACGTCGGCTTCCGAGTCCGATATTGTTAAACGTGATAATAAGAGCAGTATCTGTGAGCGTAAACAGAGGAATGACATTTGTCCGTGGGAAGACGAGTAAGTAATAGTGCCTTCAGCTTGTGTAGTAACTTTAACAGTGACACATAACGAGTTGTACCTGAAGATTCATTATTTTTACTTAGCTTTGGAAATTTGCACGGTAGCAATATTATATAGTTTAGTTGTTTATGTTGGCTGCATGCCATAGAATCTTTACCATTCGATTTGTGATTATTTTTCTCAATATATACTAACGTAGTGTAGTTATGTTTATATCCCTCTATATAAGTAATTTATTTGAATTGTTATTTTATAGCACCACTGACTTTTATGTTTAAAAATCATGCATTTTTTTTTATTTGTTTTGAACGTATGCAGTGAAATGTACATAGGAAATAAAATTATTAATTAATATAAATGTTGGTTTACAATGATAAGGTCTTTTTTATTTTATTTTCATAATGGCACAATATTGTTTACGCTTGTTTTTGAATTCTTGAAATAGTTTCGCTCTAAACCAATTTATTTATAGAGTAGTTAGTGCATTCAACATTGTTCACATGAATATGATAGTCCCACGGCAAATAAGTGTAAGAATGTATTTTTATTATTTCTGCTTAGCTTCTATAGAAAAGTGTAGCCTAGTTCCGCCAGCTGCTCTGGAGAACCAATCTCCGTCTAGCTGTAGTGATTTATCATTTAAACTT
The DNA here is from genome assembly GCA_015888305.1 of Antheraea pernyi. Taxonomy (NCBI): domain Eukaryota; kingdom Metazoa; phylum Arthropoda; class Insecta; order Lepidoptera; family Saturniidae; genus Antheraea; species Antheraea pernyi. The sequence goes on along the minus strand of MU158844.1, from coordinate 556,134 downwards.
ATCGTCATTAAACATCAGGTGAGATTGTATTAAAAAGTATAAAAGAAATCCACTTCAAACCGTATGGGCTAATTCTTAGAGAAAAAGAGTGTGTTTGGATTCTGCAACGCAAGTAACTATGACCTTCAAAAAGCCGATCCTTCAAAGGTACAAACAGAAAATTCAACTTTACTTATTTGGATTACATTATCAAGACTCGTAATATATATAAAATTAGCGGGCCCGGTGGATGTGGTCTCGCCGTGATAATAAACGAAACCTTGACATATTATATACCTAAGCCTTCCTCATGAATCACGTTATCTACTGGTGAAAACCGGATGATAATCCGTTCGACAGTTACTGAGTTTATCGCGAACAGACAGACAGACGTGGCACCTTTGTTACCTTATGACCTGTGCGATTTATAATTTGAATTAAATATTAATTCAAACATATTGAAGTGAATTGTCATCCACAGCATATTACATTGACTTGACTATGTTTTTTTTAATATTAAGCAGTTAAAACGTATTACCAAACAAATAGCTACTTCAATATTTCTCAGTTACAAAGGCCAATATAGTAGAAAGGAAGATAAAAAGACAGTGTGACACTGTATTTATCTAAATCAAAATAAAGTCAAATCAAAACACTGTATTTATCTAAATCAAAATAAAGTCAAATCAAAATAAGGTTTTAATCACTTAATTTTATTTTTAACAAAACTTTTACCATACGTACTCATTTTATAAACATAAAACACTATAATCTAAAACTTTTCCCTTTTGTTTTTCAGAAATTCCTGTGAAAGTGACGCTCCATTTGTTAAAACTTATGCAACGTTGGGTTATTTATAACTACAAGTAGGAAACGAAAGTAAATTCGTATTTTTTTTTAACTTAGTACTGTGGTTTGATTATTACAAATTTAGTCCAACATAAAGTATGTAATTATAATGAATATTTTAAAGTAAACGATCGTTAATTATTAGAAAAATGTGTTTTATTATATTTAATAATAAAATTTATACAATACTGATAAACATAAATTCATGACGCTTTACTTTTAATACACAAATCAATACAAACATTAATTCTAAATGATCTCATAACGCTCACGGCTTAATTTCATACTGCAATATTTGCTTAGGCCCAAACAGCACAATTAGAGAATAATCATTAAAGCTTGTAAAATAAATTATTATACTACTGCGAAATTCCATGAATTTAATCAAAAACTTGTCGGCACACTCCATCGCTGCCCATTTGGTAACCTGCTGGGCAGTTAGCGGGGGCTGTGATCATGTTCCTCGAGGTAACCGATGGGTTTTCTGGTGACTCTTCAACAGAGTTACTGTTTCCAGCGTCGACATCGACTTTGCTTTTGGCATCGGCTTCTTTGATCTCATCGAGCTCATCAGGGAAAACAACGCGTCCGCTGTCGTCGGCCATTATTCTGTAACAAGCAAGATATTTATATTATCCACTAAAATTCAGTCAAGAATTAAATAACTTGGCTCGCTGTTTCCTCTAGCCTATTATATGCAATCCGCAGAAGAATTTACCAAGCACAACCATGACCTGTTTAGGGGACTATGAACTGTCTCCGTACTCAGATGGATTAGTGCCAAAGTATCCAAAACAAATGAAGTGACTCGATAGCGAAAGACACTTTTACAAATTCATCTCACCATAGACATGAAAGAAGAAGAATAACTAATGATACTTATAAGATCATATCGGTATCAATTCGTGAAAGGGATTAAATAATTTTAGGGACAGGTGGAGTATTTGTATAAAATAAAAATGGCCATATAGCAAGCAAACCATAATCTTGAAGAACTTTAACCGGAACGGAGGTGCCGCTCAAAGAGACACTATAAATAGCCTACCAAAGCTACAGCCTACAGAGAAATTGTAAGGCTAAAGGATCCCATCAGACTTCGTAACTATATAATAATAATCATAAATACAGTGGTACAACAAAATAATCCCAAGGAGGGTTGATGTCAGGCAGGCGGCCGATCGTAAAAATTAAGCCAAGTCATATATCACAACATGACAAACATGTTGTACCGACCCTATTTATGTGGGATAAGGGTAAGAAGAAGAAGAAGGGACAGGTGGAGTATTTATATATTTTATTATGTACTAGCCGACTCGGCAGACGTTATCCCGCCCTGTTAATAAAAAAAACCTTGACAAATTATATACCTAAACCTTCCTCATGAATCATTTTATTCTTTGGTGATAACCACATGAAAATCCGTTCAATAGTTTTTGAATGTATCGCAAACAGACAGACTTGGCAGCGGACTTTGTTTTATAATAGTGATACATAATTCGATAAGTAATGCATGTATATATTTATACAAGATCTAAATACTAAATACTATGCAATTCAAAGGTTCCAATATAATCGGACTTCGGAAAAGTGTTACTTAGGGCATGATTCCATAGTTAAATGATAGAACAAAGTGATCGCTTACTTATTTATACTTATTTCTTAAGTGTTTATTTAAAGTTAAATATAAAAGAAACATGGGTAAATGGTAGTGGAAACATAATTTTGATAATCGTTTACGTCACAGTTATTGTCACTGTGATAAAACTAGATATGAGACTAGCAAGGCGATTTTATAAGCAAGCTTCATCAAAATAAAATCTATCCTCTGTGAATTTTATATTACTTCCTACACAGAACTTTTACAAATAAACTAACTTCGCCTCTTTATATTAATTAGTGGATTTATAGGAGTCCAAATTCAAGCATAAGTCATTATATTTTTAAAATACAAAGAGTGTACCAGTATAATCATTGCATATATTTTTTTTCGAATTTTGTTCTTTTACGTCAGGTGCAAGGCTTTACAAATACTACATTAGGTATGCATTAATTTTAATTTATTGAAATAAATATGTATAATATAATCGAGGGGTGTGGGAAAACAGTATATGTTCCCAAAGGTTTTATTGATGACAGTACAGATCAAGAGTTATTAAACAATAAAAAAGTTAAGCAAATCGGTTCAGAAACAAAGGAATAAAAGTTACTAAGCTATTTTATCTTCACCTGTTTATATATACATATATATCTATAGATTAATAAGTGAAATGACGTATTTAGCCTATAAGGAAATAAAGAACTGATTGCGAGAGCTGTGTTTACGTTTTACGTACAAATTTCACAATGTATATTGTGTAGTTTAATTGAAAAAAAAAATTAAAATGAGGGAACAGAGAAAAACATAATTACAGAATCATAAGTTTGACCTTGAAGCATCAAAAACGTTGATTGATATAAAACAAGTTCAATAACAAATGTTAACACTGACACTATTATTTTTAAAGCCGACACATAAAAATTACGACAGATATATTTAGATGTGATGACAGCCCCAGTGGTTGTCTGTTTGAACTCCGCGTAATATAACGTAGTTTGGAAACCTCTAGATCAGCCATACTCAACCTGCGGCCCGCCGGATCTTTGTAGTCGGCCCACCCGATTATACTTTATTGTCAATTATTTTAAATTCTGTGCCCATCAGAAAAACTATGAGCACGCTGAGTAAATTAAATAGATCCCAGATAACCAGACCGCAATGCGATCCTTATGATACAAGGGTTATACCAAGTTTGTTTTATTGGACAACTATTTTTCACTACATTAATACGTTGCTAATTTGAAATTACGTTTTTTTTACTTAATACCTACCTAAAGATTCGTAGTTTGCGGCCCGCGACAACATGAGTGAAACGTGTTTGTGGCCCGTTTTAAAAAAGGTTGAGTACCACTGATCTAGAATTAGCCTGAGTATTCGTTGGAGTAAAACAATGTATTATATAATAGCGTGCTAGTGAAACACCTTTAGTGCCCGCGTGGGTAGCTATTACGTCCACAACGTTCCGATTACAAATTCATCTTCATAGGTTTAAGGGTGTTCCGACAGCGGTACTTATCCACCAGTGCCCTCTCTAGGCTTACCGTGTTATTATTTTGGTCAAATACTCATCGCGTAAGATAGTGGTTGGAAATGTATTACAGGAAATTAAACTATTTTTTTCGTACTTTCGTATGACGCAATATTTTAGAATTATCTTATATATTTTACCAATTACACACTGATAGTTTATCAGTCTAATGATAACGATAGATAAATTCTGACATATCATAAAAGATTTCGGACAAACTACATGATAACAATTTTTACAACTCATTCTGACGGTCACTTGAACGCGTTTAAGTTGAGCAATTAGGAAGTAAATTACAATAGAAGAACTAAACTTGAAAGCACGTAATCGAATATAATGAGGCTGCAATATCTTCTATTAATTTCTTATCGTCAAATCTATACTTTTAAAGTATACGAGGTAGACATATTAATTTATTTGAAGAGATTCAAAACTTTGTGGTGGTAACATCATAAATTTTTGTATTTATTGTCTGTCATTGTACAGTTTGATGAGGACTTAATAATTGTATAAAATTCCGTTGAATAAGAGGCACATTTCAGTGAAATGAGGAAGGAAAAATGATGTATTTTAAAAAACGCTGTCATAAGCAACTGATTTTTTTTTCAAATAGGTAGCTGTGATAGTAGTACTAATTGTGATTGTTGTCCATAAAATAAAGAAATTATATAAAAGAAATCTCTCAATGTACTCTCTAAAGACCGATCTACCAGTGTTAAGTAGAGACATGTTACCAGTATATTTATGTATACAGTTTTTGTTAACTAAATACTCAGAGACCAGAGTCCACGTATATTAATTCTAATGATTTAGATAATGAATAAACAAAGAATTATTTTATCATAAATACACATATAATCAATCAATAACTGAACACTGAGTATGATATATAACAAATAAAGATATGTTAACATTCAAGTTATATTTATATCAGATATTTTACATCTGCACGTTATGTAACTAACCATAATTATAGAAATATCATCTTGAACTCGCGGGTACAGTTTCATTAGAGTAGATTTGATCTATCCCTTGGGAACAATACGTGTTTCTGGATGATTTCTTATGCTCTTTTTTGTTACCATGACAACGTCTATGTATATGGATCGGCTTAATAAAAACTGGGTGAAAACGTAACAAACAAATTAATATTCGCATTTATAATGTTACTAAGGATAATATTGTGCGATTAATTAATATAGACGCTGACTATGCCAAATTACGTCATTGTTTCTATTTTTAGGCCCCTACAGAAAATAACATTGGGATTTACTAAAATTATAGGTAATTTAATTCTCGTCAAAATTTTCTAAAATGTTTTGATATCATTGTACACATTTCATTAATAATAAGCCATAAACATAAAATAAACAATTTTATTTAAAAAAAAAATCGAATTTCCACGATCTCTAACTGAACAATGAAGCTGAGAGCTACGATTTGGTGATAATTTTTTTCTGCAAAAGGCAACGGAATGTTCCCATGAGAAATAAAAAACAATCCTCTAATTTGGCACAGTCTAATAAACACATAACGTACAAAAGTTGTTACATTATATAAGAGGACAAAAAAATTATAACACGAGGAATTTACTAGAAGGTCGAATTAGCAGGGAACGTTGTAATTTATTAGCAAAAAATACGCCGTCACGACAGCTGAAGGCTGATTTGGTAAGTGTCGATGACATTACCGGGGTTTTTATACAATAAAGAAAATTCCACGGCATAATCAGAGCACAGTGATATTTACTATTGAAATAATGAGAAAGTAGTGATTAAATGATATTTTTTACTGGCATATACAATAATTTCTCAAAGCTTAAAAGAATCTATGAATTACATTAAATATAAATGATTTTTAAAATATGATGATAAAATTCTTTTACCAACTTAAAACTTTCCTTATATAATTGAACGTTATACATGAACGTTTTTGTTAACTTAATGGATTTTTATTTAATACAAAAACCGTTAGAAGATACAGATTACTTATATTTCTAAAATGTCAATGTTTATCTGTGGATACTCACATTTATTCTCTTGTTTATAACGTCAAAATACGTGAACTTTTACTACTCTCCGCTGGAAGGTCCACGAGCTTACTGATTCAAACGCTTGCGTACTGTATCTTATATATACAAATATTGCGTATAGATTATATGCAGCGTAAATTAACTTATGACGTATGTATATATGAGTCATAGATAATGCTACAGGTAAAATCCATCGTAAAACAAATTTGAAAACATTTATCAACAATGTTTTTTTGTATTGAAATGAGTGTTTTATTGTTACGGTACACACCCCGTTGCCGACGATTCTATGTTATTATGATTAATTTTGCCTACCGGTTATCACTTAGATAGTTCTCGATAACGTTTTCATGGAATGCGTTACGATTGAAGATTAAATACAATCGTAAAATAAATATGTGGGTTATATTGATGCTCATGTCTTATCATCGCATTTCCTTGTTTGTCGTTGTTATGTGTCCCCCCCCCCCCCAAACAGCAGAGAATATGTATAGTTAAATTATGTTAGTGAAATTATACAGTGAGATAAACTGCATATAACTTAATAATTAATCACGTAACCCTTTAGATTAATATAAAAACGTTAGAAGCGTTTATGAGATATGTATATTTCTTTGACATGATATTTAGCCTAAACGAATTGATGGATTTTAATATACTAATGCTCGTCCAGTTGTCGAACTTCGAGCATAGAGAAAAAAGAACTTATTCTAGTTTTTTTTATAACACTGAAACTGGCCAATAGCTACAAAACAAAAAGTCTGAAGAAAATCAGCTGAGCAAAAGGAGGAGGTAGATGTTCTTAACCATTTCCCCACTGCCTATTTATATATAAATGAGTAGCAGTTACATTTATTTTAATTGTGTGAATGATATAGACTATATAGTATTAAAATATGACATCCTTTATATTTACATAAAAAGAGGAGTAATAAAAACAAGTTTTCTTATGTATCAATACACAAGTAAATTATTCGTTAATTAATATAAATAAAAAAACTTTTCAACGTTTCTATAGTCTGGTTTTTTGTTTTTCTACTTGTTCACAATGTATAAGGTTGTTTCTTGTTTGTTACGATGTGGCCGGTCGTTTACGCCGTGAAAAAAATTAACGCATTAATTTATTTTAACTATATGGATTTTAATTTTATAGAAAATTTTATCTTCCTAATATATTTTTAGCCTATCTACGTCCCTTATACAGTTTGTACTTATACGAGTTCAATATTTATTATTATTTGGTATAACACACTAGCAGCTGATAAGCTGATGCGTGTGTATCAAATAACTTGGAGATATCTTCCTGGTCCAAACTATTCTTAAAAGAGTTTATGGTGTGAGCCATCACAACTTTCTCTAGGAGTTCATTCCATGCTGCGACAACTCTGTTAGGCAAGAAGTGCTTCACTGGGTTTCTTTTTGCTAACGTTTCACAAAGTTTTAAGGGATGACCTCGTAAGTGTTTATTGTCATTCAGCTTGTAAATATCTTTAAAGCTGGGCACATCGTAATAACCAGTGAGGATTTTATATGTTTCGATTAACCTGCCCCTTTGCCTACGCTGTTCTAGTGTGGTAAGGTCAAGGTTTTTGAGGCACTGGTCATAGGGTAAGTTACGTGTTGCATATACCATAATGCAGTTATGAATGCAATATCATATATATTAATACGTGAAGCCTAAAATTTGTATCCATTTTTAACGGAATTGGGCGAACGGATGAACGTGAAATTTGACATACTTAAAGTTTATATGGAGGAGAAGTGCAGAAAGCTATTTATTTTATATAAAATGCATTAGAAGTACATTAAATTAATTAAAATATGCATTACTCACACTACTGCTTCAATTTTACACAACGTATACACACATGTAAATAAAAAAGACATATTAACATCTGCCAATAAAGGACCTCAAAAAAGGTTGTGAACGAGGTTGCAATGCTCGACTGTATGGATTATTTTACTCTTACGTTCCAATTACCCTTTTTCATTCTACATTCAACAATGATATTAACCCTAATAAAATTCAAACTTAAAAAAATCAATGGACTATGGTCGAATGTCGACCACTGGGCGCCCACTAGTACAGTTTAATATTTAATTTGAGGAAAGAAAAATACGTGAAATTGAAATAACCGTGTTATTATAATATATCCATTTATCCTGTTAAGTCACAAACAATTGTTTTATTGAGATTATTGAAAAAAATCATTTGCAACATACAACAGCAATTTTGATGAGATTAAATCAATGGTAATAGAACGTAGTAACTTGTATTAAATGTTAAAAGATAAAAAGAATACTATTACGACGTATTTTCGTTCATATAGCTAGTCTATCTGTGGTTATATGAAAAGTATAGGAGCATGTATCTAAAAACTAGCTAAAATAAGATAAAATCTTCCTCTTAAAGTATGACCACGTAATAAAATAAAATAGCAACTGAAAGCCAATTTGTTAATTCTGCCAATATTTTTGAATATCTCTCTAGTCACTCTATCACTTTTTTATATGGAGATGTTTAACTTTAATATTTTTCTATTCCCTACGATTTTAAAAATATTTTCTTTAATACAATTCATGTTTGATCATCGACAATTATAACAAAAAATAATTAGCCAAACAACATATACTTGGATCTTATTTAAACTAGATTTTGGTCGCGTCTTCGCTTGCGTTAATGTAGATTTGGATAATAAAATGTAGATCATGTTACTCACTGACAATGTAACTCTCTATAGGTGAAAGAATTTTAAAAATTGGTTAAGTATTTTTTGAGTTTATCCATTACAAAGAAATAACCAAATTATTCTTCTTCATATTAGATGTATGTGATAATAGTAGTAGTAAGTCAGGCCCAAGAAATAGTTAAATTTCTTATATATTTGAACGGACAATCTTTTCAACTACCCTTTCAGATAATTTTTTTTACGTGGTAGTCATATTTCGTTTGCCCGGAACACTATCTTTTTTTCTAGAATAAGCCTAAATGATTATTTATAACATCACCTATCTGCCATTGAAGCTCCCGTGAACATCGCTCAAACAAACAGATGGACAGACTTTTTTTTTGTAAGTGTCGTATATACCATCATAATATCTATTTTTTATGCGACTGGAGGCAAACGAACATGACGCTTACCTCATGCTAAGTGATCACCGCCGCCCATAGAAACCTGCGATACGAAAGGAATTACAGATGCATTACCAGCCTTTGAGGAAAGAGTATGCTCGTTATTTGAAGGTTTGTAAGTTCTATTTATTGGTCCGGAAACGTCATCGTTGATGTTTCGACGTTAGTTACAAATAGACACATTAGTTTGATTTATTTGTATAGGTTATTTGGATTAAACATTTTGCCTAAACTATCTGTATTTCATAGATTATGTCTCACTATAAACGATTTTCGTCTTTGAATACAAAATGTAAACTATCTAGATATCCATTATATCGATTTATGATGTGAATGTTTGGAGATTTTCACGTGATCTATGAAGTATACGGTTTACGTTCCAGTTTTTCAAAACAGTGTTAGCGTTAAATTTTAATTTTGTTTATTGGATTCTATATACGATACTTCGAAATGCGTAGGAAAGCGTTACTAAAACACATAATTTGGTGGTAGAGCCACGCTGAAGCTATTATTGGTTTCAGCATGAATGGGTCGGCTCGCCCGAGGTAGTACCACCCTCTCATAGAAAATCGACGTGAAGTAACAGTTCTTGCATTGTTGCGTTTCGTTCGGTCAGTGAGAGCGCCGGAGGCCCACCTCGCCTCCTCTCTCCTCTCCCTCCCTTAACCCTTTCCCCCAAAGGGTGGCAACGCACTTGCGACTCCTCTGGTGTTGTTCGTGTCCATGGACGGTGGTGACCACTTAACATCAGGTGACCCAACTGTTAGTATGCCACCTATGACATAAAAAAATAATAATATTCCAAGTACCAATACTGGTTAATGCATATGCACTGGTTGATAACTGTTTTAGATAGTAATATAGAGTATCTACATAGAGATTAGTACTAAGTTTTCTAAAAACAAACTTGATAAAGAATGAGCGATGACCAATTTAGATAAACATCAACCCAAACACAAAACATTTCCCAATCACAATACATTACTTACTAAATAGTATTAGATATAATGTATCGTATAAATATATCGTAAGTATAAAATGTACTTATATCTATACTACATCTAATATATAGTATATGAGTAATTGATATGTTAGAAACTGCGCTATGTAAAGTTTTCTTTTCGATAATTTTTTGCTTTCGCCGTTTATCTATACGGTTATTATGTACGACACAACGCGAAACATGCTCGCCCAGACAGTCAATATCTAGTGTAAAAAAGTCACTTTTCGCGTCTGTCTGTGGGCGCCCTTATCTTTTCTAAAGTACGCTACGGTTTTCCTTATCATTTGAATAATGTCTCTAGAAGTTTCTATGTTATGAGATTATATTTATAGTAAGTCTAGTCGACGTGAAAATCAAGTCTTTACAAAATCTTTTCGGGCGCTTACTTTGCTAGCGGTGGCTAAACTTTTTTAACCTACTAAGATAATGTCCTACGCAATTACATATTTTAAAAAGACCTATAGAAAAGTCTATGATGATACGAGTACATATGTATCTCCTAAGGATTTTCCAGAGTAACCTTTTTAATCATATATATAACTATAATTTTTTTTTTATGTAAATCAAAATTATGTTATATTATAATTATTATTTCAATAAAGATCATACAAGATATCATATATCTAAACGTACGCGCAACAAAAGAACAACAGGGTGTGTGGTGAAGACGCACGATATAAGTGGAACTATTGTATTCCAGGGAAACAATTTTAATCAAAAAAATACAACAAAAAACCAACGTTACGCGGTATTCACAGGCGCGGTCACCCATCCAAATACTGACGCCTGACGTAGCGTAACTTCAATGTGTAAATTCGGGTGGTAATTGAGACACAACCTATACGGAACTAATTTATTAAGTGCGTTGTTGTTTTACGCATACCGACATTAACATACATCACACAATGATCGGCCGAGAACCGGTGTTCTCAATACTCTACCCGACAGTGTTTACCCCTACCAATTTTCGTCAAACAAAATGTTAGCCGTTCCGAACTTCAAAGACCTCCCCAATAATAATTTTCACTTTTTTAAATAGGTGGTCATGAAACTTCTTCGACTATGATGAACTCTAAAAGTCATAGCGGTACAAAAATGAACTACACTTTCAACGCCATATTCATTGTATCCGTGCAAAACCGAGGCGTATCGCTAGTAAAGTGTATTTTCCTCGAAAGACAGTTTTATTATTATTCTCACAAATATTATATCTATCTTTATTCTGACGTTGATAAATGTTTCATTCTTAGTATTTAACTTTAGACCGCATCGTGTAAACAGGATTTCGAGCCGAAATATTCCAGACTGCGCAAATAGCCGGTATCGCGAGTCGTTGGAAATAAGATAAGGAATCAATGAGTTTGTTATTTAGTTATGCAAATAAAGGTCCGGTAATGACACGCCAGTTACATTTTACGTCGTGCGGCTCTTCAACATATTTGCACAGACAACGGATGTGGGTAAACATAATCTATGACGTCTATAGATTTACAGTTTTTTTTTCACATTTGTCAACTTGTAGAATGTTACTTCTTTGAACCGTATATTTTCTTACACTTATTGTTTACTAGTTTCTGCCAGCGACTTCGTCCACGTGGAATAGTTATTTTTGGCTAAAGCTAAAATACTATTATGAAACATTCTTCACTGGTCCTCCGCTCCTATTGGATTTGTGTGATATATAACCTATATAGCCTTCCTTGATAAATGAGCTATCTAACAATACTATAATTTTTCAAAATGGACCACTAGTTCCTGAGAATAGCGCATTTACAATATTAGTATAGATTTCTTAAACTTGCTGTCAGAATGCCATTCCTATGCTTTGATGACCAATATCATTCAAATGTTCGCCACACGCTTACAAATAAAATATCACAAAGCACAAAAATATTTAATATTCCTTATTTTTTCTACTGAGAAGCCTTGCCTTGGAGTTAGTAGCGGCCGCGCCTTTATTGAACCTAATGGCATGGCCACTATGATAATAATCTTTAAAAGTTATTGGGGCCTTTGAGTTAATTTTATAACGGTCTTCCTTGCCATTTGGTGGACGATAGTTATGTACTTAAGAAATCGTTTTTTCGTTTGAAAATGTGGACAGTTAAGGAAACGATACCGACAGATTCTACTGTAGCTGGGATTAAAAAATCTATTTCAGTCAGAAAATTATATAAATTTATTTTTAACATTAGAAACGAAAAGATATTTAACACAACGATATTTATTACTATTGTAATATTTTGGTTAAGTCAATTTCAATTAAACATCTTTTCGTACTACAATATACTTTTAAATATGTATGGAACTATATAAATTCAAGGCTAAACTGTAGGTTCATATATAAAGAACAAGTATTTTTTATGCTATTTTGACGTGATAACGTCTTATAAATCGATGAACGCCGGCTGCACGCCCGAAATAGCATGACTCATTGTCACGATCCGCCTGAGCCAAGCATGCAAGCGAGAGCACAGAACAAACTATAGAGAGGTGCGATCGGCCTAAGCGTGCGGCTTGTAACGTATCTACAAGACATAGAACAATTCAATTCATAAAAGTATACAATTTTTTTTCATTAATGTTTTCTTATGACGTTATCACGTAAAAATATCGTTCTTAAACCGAATTTACAGACAATATTTTTTTTTAAACTTATTAATTACAATAAATTAATTAACATTAATGAATATGATTCCCGTATCAATTTTTGGATACAAGAATTGTTTATAATATAGGGGATTTATTGTTAACTTCCTTCACATATTCTTAAAATTGAATATTGTAACGAATCTTATGAATAACAATAACAAACACTCTGGTTATAACAAGAAACTGCAATCACTTGACAAGATTTTCAGAACTGAGTCGTATATATGTGTAATTTATTTATAAATGATAAATTATATTGCTATGGTATATTATTTTCCTCTGACTTGCAATTGCATGTTATCGTGCACGTTACCTGTATTGTGACTGATCGCAATTCTTTAGGTTATTTACTTATATTTTCTTAAGTTACTTATTAACTTTTTTATATGAACACAGGGTATTTTATTCAAATGAATCTTGACGTGCGTTTAAATACGCACGATGGGAAACTAATATAATTAACTCAGAGCCTAAACAGAGATGCATTGTCACCTTTATCTCAAAGTTTGGAATCATTTGGACGAATTTTACCAATCCATTGTTAGACCAAGAGGTGCGGCGTTAAGGAACTTTGTACCATAAAACATGTAATTATCATGTATATGCTGTTACTTTATAAATGATATTGGTATATTGCTTTGAAAAGTTTCCATGGCCATGTTAACGGTAAACTGAAGTCATATATAGTAAATCTACCATCTGCTAAAATCATCATTTCCCATTTGTGGAAATACGATAATTTATAGTCGACAATAACTTTATATATAGAGAATTATTTTTCTGTTCCTTGTAAACTAATGGTAAATAATAATAATAAGATAAAAATATGTGTGTAGAGCATATGCCTCACCTCTCTCCAATACCCGAAGGCAAGTAAGACACTGGTCTCATTCTACCCGACACAATGTTTACTCCCACCACGTTTTGTCACACAAAAAGGTTGGGAATCTGATTTTTAAAAGGCTTCCATAGAAAGTATCACTTCAAAAAACAACTGACATTTTATAAAACCATTTGAAAATAGAACACTTTACTAAACTTACTCGGAGTTTTTGGCGGGATTTTGGTCTGTCATGTAGTGGATTTTATATTTTATTCATAATCTTGTGTTACTTGACTCTATATTGTGTAAAAGTGCATAATTGAAGTGAGTGGAAAATAATACCACGGACCATGCATTCTGAGATACCACAAAAACTCCATGGAAAGTTCTAATAAGAGAGCCACCATCTTGTTGGAACATTGAATTAACTACTCAACAATGGAAATTAACGAACACTCTGGAAAATGAACAAGCACTCTGGGTGAGAGAAACGAAATAATTCAAACAAAGAAGATGGTGCGCTACTATTAACAAGGAGATTAAGATAAAAAAGATGGATAAAAGAATATGTACGAAATATTATATAGAAGATTTGGCGCTTATGCCTTTATATTAACTTAGAAACGGAAGAAAATTGATTATATATACACAAGAACTACCTATATTGATAACTTCAGAATTGGTAGTATGAATTAATTTCTTCGCCTGTCCTATTGAACGAATATTATTACTACTAGTAAACTTACACCTTGAACAGGATATTTCTTAGTATAGATTATTTTCCAAAGTACGTATAGAATATGTTTTTAGTAGGTAATCATAATAATCATGTTTGATACCATATATATCGAATTTATTAACGACTTTTACGGAATTCGTAAACTTTTACTTATATGATTAATTTTATTAGCAACACCATCGGCGAAAATTGACGATAAATGTTGTAAAAGAGATTTTTGGCGGGATTTTGGAATGCCCTGTTGTAGATGTCTTTATATTTTATCCATATTCTTGTGTAAATGACACAAATGGCTCTATATTGTGTAATGTTTGTGGTGATTTACGTAATATAGTTTGGTTATTGTGCACAACTGAAGTGGATCGGAAATAATATCACGGAGCATGGATTCTAACTCGCCACAAAATCTCCCAGGAAAGTTCTAACAAGATGGAAATAGAAGAAGAAGAATGTTGTAAAAAATATATAATTCTGTTGAAGCTCAACAACGAAGGTTTTATGCAAATTATCTTTTTTATATAAATAAAGGGGCACTCAAACAACTTGATAATATTGACACGTCATAATTTGGAACAAATTTAAGCTTGACAAACTTCATTACAATGACACAAACAACAATTGACAAAAATTTTAAAGGTGATTTGAGAATAACATATAAACAATAATATCTACAAATATAATGCAAGTTCGTTTATTATTATTTCAGTAAATTTGAAATGCATAGAAGTTCGAGTTTGGAAAAGTTAGTACAATTCCTTTATAACAAGTTCTAAGTGATATAGTATTCTATAAAAATTAAAATATACCGTCTTATGATATTATAACCATTTGAATTAAAAGTAAGAAGATTTATATTATGTATATATCTAAATATAAATCTATATATAAATTTCTTCTGTACGTGTGTATGTCACTAAACTCCTCCTAAACGGCTGGACCGATTTTAATAAAACTTTGTGTGCGTGTTCCAGTGGATCCGAGAATGGTTTAGATTCACAATTGGACCCAGTAGGTGGCGTTGCGGTTGACTTTTAGGATTTTTTTTATTATCAAGGCAAGACAACGTCCGCCAGGTCCGCTAGTGTATATATAAATTTCTTCTGTACGTGTTTATGTCACTGACTCCTCCTAAACGACTGGACCGATTTTGATGAAATTTTGTATGCGTGTTCAAGTGGATCCGAGAATGGTTTAGAAACGGGCACGGTAGGTGGCGCTGCGGTTGAATTTTAGATTTTTTTTATTATCAAGGCAGGACAACGGACCCCAGGACCGCTAATATATATATTAGAGGTCGTCCAGTAGTAGAAATTCGACCATAATATATTAACTTCTAATTAGTCAATATTATTGAGTTCATTTTTGTCTACAAATGTTCTAATATTGTTGATTGATAACGTAAAAAGCGCGAAGTATCACAAATAATGACTTATACGTGATAAAGTTCTAATATTGTTGATTGATAACGTAAAAAGCGCGAAGTATCACAAATAATGACTTATACGTGATAAAGTTCTAATATTGTTGATTGATAACGTAAAAAGCGCGAAGTATCACAAATAATGACTTATACGTGATAAAGGCTTCGAAGTGTAGAATAAATACGAACTGCTTCTAATATTTTATTTTACTGATGATACTAAAGTTCCTCAATAGACAAGATATAGATACCGAAATTGTGTCGTATATGTACATATATTCAAGTATACTTGAGTGTATCTCAATTATATATTGAAGTGCATTGATTTATAGTCAAAGTAACATGTGTATGTTAATTTGAAGGTTATGTTTTTGTTTCTTATAACAATTTTCCTGTACAAATGTAAACAATGAAGTAATTTATTGGAATTCAACTCATATGTGTTCTTTGAACTTCGATAAACAAAGTTGTGAATGAAATATTACCACAGATCAATTAAACTGACTGTCCCTGTGTGTCTTTATCGAAAATAGACTAATACCCGATGGTATTATACAGTTATTGTTTTACATATTTCATAGTAATCGCAAAACATTATCGTTCTAAGCGTGTAAATGTTTTCTGTATTAAATACTAGTAGTTACTCGCACCTTGACTCATGTTATAGATTAAACTTATCGCTCGGGAATAGGTATTTTCTGATTGAAGGTACCCTATGTCATTTGAATCCCTTGAAACAAACAAACTCAAATTCACATGTACAATACTGGTTAAATTAAATTAAATAAGTAATTAATTTAAATTTAGTAAAATAATTTAAATTACAAATATATGTGATGAATCATATTATTATATCTGGTGATTCCTGCGATCGGGAACCACCTGTGATGTGCATAATGCGAAGTCAGCGAGAACGATAGCAAAATGTTGTGATCGTGTTTGATAGTGATGGAGCGCTTTAACTCTGAATCACGACGCGTGGCAGCCTTCTCCATTTTTAAGCGAAACACTCAAACAATAAATAATAATAAAATAACAACAAATAAATGTAATGGACCGTAATTTAAATCGATCCAAACAATACGTAAACAAACCTAAATTACTGAATGATTATTTTATTTTATTTTTATGTATTGTGCATATGCAGAGTTTATCTACAGTAGGTTAGGTGTCGTGACATAGAAAAAGAGAGAGAGAGAGTGTATCTAATATATAAGAAATACATAAAATTTACATCACAATAGCAAACCAACTCAAGGATTACCTATTGATGTATTAACTTAATTACCCCAGATCATTCAGTGTTAAATTTATCATTATTAATTTTTTATAAGTATATTTTATCGTGTAATTTACAATTTAACTCTATCAACTTGATTTTTTATAATATAATTTATACTGACTCTATAGTAAACGTCTACAAAAAAGGGAAAGGAACTTCGTACCAACCGGGGATCCATAGACCCCTCAAGCTTTTTTTTTCATTACCGCCAATATATGGAAGTTAGTTTTTATCTTAATTGAACCCGGTAGATGATACTACGAACGGGTTCTAGGCTTATTATAAAAAATTTCTCACATACCATGTCAGTATATGTTTGAGAGAGTCCCTTGATAGTTTGGATTCACAATAGATTTCCATACACATTATCAGGAAAGTATATAAAAAAGAATGTAGGGTTCCTTTTGCAATTCACTGCTAAATGCAGTGTCACCGAGAGATGGATTAAAGGTACACTAATCCGAGCGAAGACGCGACCAAAAGCTACTATGGATATAAAGCCGCCATGTTCTGTAATTTATATAGAAATTCTTCAAAGCAATCGATTCCTACCGTTATTTAGCATGTAAAGTTAATTTTAAAACACGTATTTGACAACCTGTAAACGTCAGTCAGTTAGGATTTCCATCATCGATTAGATATTGGCTCTATTTAGTCCTTGAAGTAGTAGAGTGAATGTTTATTTGACTAGTCTGGAATATTACAGTAACACTCCGAAGAGAAGACTGCGACGCCGTGGGAACATCTTCGAACAGTACTGTATAACTATTAAGCCCAAATTACATAAGAGCAGTTCGCTATCAGACTTGAACACGAGTGACTTCAGTGAGTGACAACTATTCGTTCGTAAGGGACAAATTTATTTTTATTATAATATTATTCATTTCTGTTATTGCGTTATTAGTTTTTTCATACCTACTTGTTTAGTTATCCAACCAATAAATATAGTTATCCAACTAATTGCACGTGCTTATGAGTCGTAGAATCGTTTCTTGTTAAGCATACGAATATAAGATTTTGTATTTATTGAAATATAATATGTATTAAATATTTTGATATATTGCTTTGCTCTACATAAATGATCTTAATGATAATAATAATAACCCATCTTATACGAGTACATAACCATAACAAACAGGAAAAATATTACGATTAAGTAGTATAGAAGTGAATAGGTGAATTGGTACTAATTCTTACAACTATTATATATTTGAAAGTAGTAGAGCCACGCTGTAGCTATTACTAGTTTCAGCAAGAATGGGTCGGCTCCCCGGGGTACTACCACCCTATCACAGAAAACCGACGTGAAGTAAAAGTGCTTGCATTGATGTGTTTCGTTCGGTCAGTGAGAGCGCCGGAGGTCCACCTACGTTACCACTTTCCCCTTTCTCCTTTCCCTTCCCCTCCCCCATACACAGGCTGGCAACGCACTTGCGACCTCCCTGGTGTTGCTAGTGTCTATGGACGGTGGTGATCACCTAACATCAGGTGACCCATCGGTTCGTATGCCTCCTTTTGACGTAAAAAAATATATATTTGAAAGTGAGTTTGTTCGTTACGCGTTCACGCTTCAACTACTCAATCATCAAGAAACTTTGCAAGTTGTCAGGTATCAGAATATTACATAGGCTAGATTTCATTCAGAAAGAGTACTGTGCCCTAAGCTAGTTTTTTTCATATACCAACATATTACTGTCTATGTACGACTGCAAAAGAGCCATACATATATTTAGGTAAAGGTATGCCTATTATAAATACAGACTTGGATTATAACTATTTTAAAGGAGTTTTCGGCGGGATCTTGGTCTGCCATGTAGTGGATTTTATATTCTATTCATGATCTCGTGTTAATTGACTTTGTATTGTGTAAAATTGGTGGTGTTTTATATAATATAGTTTGTTTATTGTACATAAGTGAAGTGAATGGAAAATAATACCACGGACCATGAATTCTGAGATGCCACAAAAACTCCATGGAAAGTTCTAACAAGATGGCGACCATCTTCTTAGTTCATTGAAATTTTATCAAGAAACTTGTAATATCGATACTCATTTGACAATGGCAGTAATAGTCTACTAGAAGGCTGGTTGCCAAATATGGAATGGAAGAAGAACTTGTAATACTATTAACTACTCGACAATGGCAGTAATAATCTAAAAGATCGGTTGCCAAAATAAAGTTAAAGAAAAAAAAAACTATTTAAAAAATATCTTAGAATTGCAACCGGATATTATGTCGTGTGTAAACATGAAGGCTTTGTGATTTATATGTATATATAATTAAGTAATAATTAATTCTAATAAATAACCATTATAGAGATGATGCAATTTATTAAATACGCCAAGAGTATGTATTCGATATACTGTATAATGAATACTAAGAAAGTTTCAGATTTTACTCTCACAAGGCCATTTGTATATAATATACGACAACATGAGAAACGACTCTACTTATGTGGGATAAGGGTAAGAAGAAGAAGAAGAAGCAGAAGAAGAAGGCCATTTGTAGTTACTAACTAACAAACTAGTTAATTTAGTCTTGATAGAACACAATGAATAGCTCATACTAATAATGCTCGATACGACAAAAGCAACCCTAACAATAATTTTCAAAACACTATTGATCTGAATGCGAAAAATTAAATAAGCAGGAATAAAGGTGTCACTCTTTTTCAGCTTTAGATTACTTCAAACAATATTCGTTACATTCACAAACGAAAGACTCTTACAATTGTTCTGGGGACGCCGTTACAAAATATTTACCAAATAAATTCACCGACGCACCTTACATGTCTTGGAACTTCAAAGGAAAGTAAGTTGTTTCTAGTGATAGTACTAATAGATAAATTGAAAGCCTTTAATGGGCAATTTCATGTTTTCTTTATGGTATACGAAAAAGAGATACACCGAATAAATCCTCACCTATTTATCATATTTAGAAACAGGATCCGTAACTTTGTATACTCTTTCTTTATATATTGTGGCTAAAAGGATAGTGGCAGATGTTGCATGTGTAAAAATGATTACGATGTAATAATTCCTTTTCGCAAATGCTATAAGATACGTACTGAAAGAGTTAACTTTATAGCTTACTTTATATTGGTTCTACTTCTGTCTTTAAAAAATAGTAGAAGATTAATCAACCTATTTTTTTTATTCTTGCACGGCAAAATAACTGCAATATGCCTGATGGTAAGCACTGTATAATCCAAAAACAATGCCGACCACCGAGTGACACACTGTCCATCGCCGGTCGCTGCTGTCATGCCGGCCTGCGAAAAGCTGGATATGCACAGGCTGATCCCGAAACGCGACCCGCAGAAGCGAATCACTATGAGGGGCTTTTTCGCCATATACATGTTGGTTGCGACCCAGTCAGGCTGTAAAACCCTACCACCCCGCTTTCGCCATTGCCTCGTTCGTTATTTAGCAGGGCGCACCACGTGCAGGTGAAATTGCCTTGGATGTCTCAAGTCTTATGATGTTATTTGACACCCCTTACACCCTTTCAAGCTTTGCTTGTAAAGAAAATTTCAATTACCATAATTTGTTAGTCTTAGTTAACATTTAAAACTATTACTATCGTATAACAATCAGCAATAACTAACTAAACATTTAATTTCATATGATTTACGTTATTTAGAAAACCGAAGAAAAAGGCAATGTCCCCTGAATCTTTCGCTGCAAAATATGAGCCAACGTTTCAGCAAGGTTTAATAGAACAGGATGTCTCTTCTTTTACTGAAAACTCCAGGTATTTTTTTGCCCCGAAATAAACGCTTGTTGTTTGTTACTCATTAAATTACAAAAGAAACAAATTTGTTCCTGGTTGTGTAAATCAATGTTTTTATTGTTACAGTAATTTAAAAATAATAAGTGTCTTCTATTCGTGAAAGTAAGAGCAAGGACATGTATTACATTGTTTTTTTTATTTCCAGCATTAGCAGTACCGATCAATTAAGTTTTCAAAAAGGTGCAGCGTTCCCTTTCAAATCAACTCCGAGTGGTAATCTCAAAGTTCAATCGAACCAAGTAAATTAAATACGTATTTATATTTTACCTAAACGCGATGATCAAGTCATAAAGTACCTAATACAATTTAATTTTAGGTAGTATTTCAATCGTCAACTGTTGGAGTTTTGCTTGCTGATCCGACTCAAGCAAAAGTTAAAGTAAAATTTGAAGGTAAAGCGGGTGGTGAGCATGTCGATGAGTTCTTGCAGAATGATGTTAGTTTTTCTCACGAAAATATTTATCCTATAGCTATACACATTTTTACATTCACAACAATGTATTTATCAACAGGCCACCAGAAATGATTCGGAGCCCCAGTTACAATACGGTCACGTGGAAACCGTAAATTATCAAATGCAAAATACTATTTTGCATGAAAAGACTAAAAAAGCAACACGTCTTTCCACCGGAGATGACAAGGGAAAAGAGTTATCTAGTCTGGGTTATGCTTTAACTGATCCGATAGACTGGATGCGAGTTCAGTTACCAAAGAAACAGGATTTATTTCAAGAGTTTTACCGCAGGATACACAACTATATGTACGGTTATGTAAGACTCAATTATTTACTAGAATTTTAATAGGATAATAAGCATTCAATATCCTATATTAATCACTTGGTTATCGTTCATATCTATCATGAAATAAATGAGATTAGATTGATATCTTCGAACGAAATTGTAAAAGTTTTGATATTTACTCATTTTTTTTTTTTTTTTTTTTTTTTTTTTTATGTCACAGGTTACAAACGAACAGGTGGGTCACCTGATGTTAAGTGATCACCACCGTCCATGGACACTAACAACACCAGAGGAGTCGCAAGTGCGTTGCCACCCTTTGGGGGGAAGGGTTAGGGGAGGAAGTGGGAGAGGAGAGAGGAGAGGGGAGGGGAGGTGGGCCGCCGGCGCTCTCACTGACCGAACGAAACGCAACAATGCAAGCACTGTTACTTCACGTCGGTTTTCTGTGAGAGGGTGGTACTACCCCGGGCGAGCCGACCCATTCATGCTAAAACCAGTAATAGTTTCAGCGTGGCTCTACCACCATTGTACCATTGTACCACTCATCCATATAAAATAACGTAGGTGGGTAAAACCAATATTAATTCATACATATATTGTGAAATATTGACCAACAAAAATTTGTTTTAATATTAGCGCTATCATAGAATAAACAGAAAATGTTATTACAGAAATACAGACACGGTTATTCATATAGGAGAGGAAGTATTCCACTGTCACAGAATAGTTTTACAAGTATATTCAATATTCTTTGAAATGAATACACACAACGAAATCAAGTTACCTCACGTAAGAACTTCAATTTATTTAATTATATTAAAGTAGCGAGACCGGCGGACGTTGTCCCGCTCTGATAATAAAAAAAAAATTACAAATATATATCTAAACCTTCCTCATCAATCACTTTTTCTACTAGTGAAAACTGCTTGACCGTTTAGTAGTTGTACAGTCGAACAAACAGACAGACAGACGTGCCTGAGGACTTTGTTTTATATACGTGGTGATTAACGCCTTTGAACTAACTTTAATTTTTTTATCAATATCTTTCACTTTGTAACATTATGTGATATGTTACTAATGCGACTTTATTATTTTTTATTCCGTAGGTTAAATTTATTTTTAGAAATAATTTAATTAAATCCAACTAACATTAATCAGCCATGAAAATTTATTTTATAGACACACGTATCGCCTAAAGCTTTTCAAGCAACATATGATTGGATGCTACACAATGGAACGGAGAGCAATAAAATTCTTAAAAGGGATAATATTCTTGATTTATTCTGTGCATCTCAGTATCTTTCTATTAAAGGTATAGAAACATAAATTTTCTTGCGATGGTAACTGTAGTTATATAAATAGTTATTATATATATTTTCATATTTTTCATCAGCATTTTAGCCTATATAATTATCCTAGTTATGTAATAAAATACTGTATTCTTTTATTTGAGGATGGTATCATTTTAATACAGTTTGATACTTTATAAAGTCTAAACAAACAAGCTCATTTTGAAGTGATACTTCTAATCCTACTTCCAACAAGGTTGCGTTAAACGTTTAACGCTGCCATGGAGGGGGTATGAAAGCACTGTTGCGTTAAACGTTCAACGCTCCTGGGGAGGCGGAATAGAAAGAGTCAGAGGGAGAAAAATAATCAAACATTTCGTATTTTACCCGAGATTTAAAAGATGTACCCGATCGAGTTTCTTGGCGGTTCTTCTCGGTGACTGGGTTGTTTTCCGAACCGGTGGTAGTTTTGACGTTCATAAGCGCCTTATTAGGGCCTAAACTGAATAAATTATTTTTGATTTAATTTAGCTATCATAATTCCATTACAAATGTTATAGATTTGGACATTTCTCCACTCGAAAATGATAATTAAAAGATGCGATCAATTGTGAATTGTAAGCAATGTTAATAAAGTTTGTCTTAAAAAAACAATATTATTTCACTAAAAATCAATTTCCAACCCTTCCTATTTTCATTTTCACATTACGAAG
This sequence comes from Antheraea pernyi, assembly GCA_015888305.1. Taxonomy (NCBI): domain Eukaryota; kingdom Metazoa; phylum Arthropoda; class Insecta; order Lepidoptera; family Saturniidae; genus Antheraea; species Antheraea pernyi. The sequence goes on along the minus strand of MU158844.1, from coordinate 532,562 downwards.
TTTCACTTTTCCGCGCGGAGAGGCTCCACACACTATTTTTTTTTATTTTTAATATCTGTATAGAAAACAATCATTCATATATTTCTAAATACCTATTCAAATTTAGATTTAGAAGATCAATGCTGGGCTTTTATTGTAAACGAAAACCTATTTACTGAAGATACAGCATTCGCATTGTTCAGAGAAGCAAGGTCGAAAGGCATGACGCCTGTGATGGATCTAATGGTATTGACTGCATTGTACTATACTGTTTAGTTTTAAACAATTATAATATTAAATATGTGACCAATTCATTGTAGGCGCCACGCGTGATGCGATTCTTTCTACCTCTAGTTGCCTCTAAAGATTTCCTTGATTTGGACGCAGAGGAGGTTATGATATTTCTGAAATCTAACTATATATCTGTAACGAGGTAATCTTGTATTATTCCTAACAGTATTTGTATATCCTATTGACTTTCCATTCCCAAGTGATGCGTGTACATACATTCAGCAATTGACTTCTATTTACACAGATTATAAGAAAAAAAAACAATAATTTCCATATAAGCATGCAATTTAAAAATGTTTTGTAGGACTATTCCCAAGCCGAGGTGTGCCGTGCACCCTTGAGCCAGTTGTCAAATAAAATCGGCTGAGCGCCTTAAGCGCTCGCCTTAGTAGTCCAGTGAAGCTGTTAAGACCTTACTAGGTCAATAGCATAGTTTGTTTGAAAAAAAAAAATTATAAGACTATTATTTTGAAAAGCAACTGTTCTTATTTTTAACGTACAGCGTAATTGCTATTTACATTCCCGCTTAATAATTGATAATAAAAAATACAATTAAGCAACTGTGTTTCGATTCTCGATGAGTAAATTGCTGCAAAGCAGTCTGAATTAAGTCGCCTGTTATCGTGAAACATTGTCATTCTCTTTAAACAAGTAACTGTATATATAAATAGATGCCGTGGTGATTTAGTGAATTGATCGGTAGAATATCAATCCGATATCTGCAAGTTCGAATCCTGGCGTGTACAAACGAATTTTTCGGAATTCGTATACATTTACCAATTGAAATTGGAAACACTATCGGCTGACGGTGTAGGAAAACATCGTGAGAAAACCTGAACCTGAGAAATGTTCTTGTAGTAGGTACTACTGTATGTGGGAAAACACAACTGTTGATTTCTCAGAGTTGAAATCGCCAATACGCCGTTGGTTGGCGGAATGATTATGCCGATATTTTATTTCGGGAAGAGGCGTATGGGCCAGCAGTGGATCTCTTACAGGCTGATAATGATGATATATCTAGTCTAGTGATTTACAAAGATCTTATTTCAGTGAAATCGAAGTACTAATGGCTGGTGTTCGGTGGTTGCGTGGTGATTGGCCGTCACGTCAACGTTTCGCCGTGGAAGTGATGCGTTGTGTTCGATTCGGACTAATATCACCATGGCAATTGGTCGATATAAAGAGAAATCCCGAAAACTCTGAAGTACTAGAGATTGTTAACGAGCCCGATGTTCAACAAATGGTTGACGACGGACTTGCGTAAAGAAGGATTTTGCTGTTTTTCATTATCTCAGTATCATTGTAGATTAGAAAAATTATCTTTAAAAAAAAAGTGTGTGTGTACTTATGTACACGCGTCGCCTTATTCTACGTTTGTAGAAAAAACGGTACTAACAATAGAAAAAAGGTATTTAATACATTGAAAATTTTTAATACAAAGAAATACAAACAACAAATACAAAGAAACAAAGTGTGACTATAGCTAACTTCAGAGTGTCGGTTTCTCGTGACGGTGTGCGCGCGCATCATAAAAATTTACTCTTATTATTTTTCCCTAACACGCCAAAAGAAGTAGAACTTCAAAAATACTTATAAGTACTTAAATGGGCCAATACACGAGAAAAATTGTATGTCGAAAGGAATTGACAAATGACAATTAACAGAAACGTTTAGTCAGATAAAACTTTAAAAAAAGTATTTTTGTCTGAACACATTACAAGAACATTTTTTTTTACTTTTGACTTTCGTAATTTTCTAAACTTATGTATAGGTGCCTACTAATAGTAAGTCGATAAAATGTATTTTATTCCCACGCAATATCGTGATCTTAGAGGTCAAGGAAAACTAGCCAGATGGAGTTCTAGATCTTAAATAGTTTTAAAGACCTGTCGTGATTTATCTTCAGTGACTTAATTATTGTATGTTTTCTAGATCTATTAAAATGTATCTAGTATATAGGTCTATTTTCTATGGCCTAAATGCAATGATTCTACAGAGATTTAAGAGGACAACACTTGTTGATATTTAATTGTATTACTACAAAGTATTTTTTATATGCTCATGGCGAAAATAACAGAATTGATTGTGTAACGCGTGGTGTGAAAATCTTAAAGTAAATGAACAGTAAAAATGAAGTTATTATAAAATTGGATTCGATAGATAAAAAACAAATTTAACATTTTTTGTTGTAAAATGTAGATATCATTTAATTCTAATAACGCGTCAGTGAAAATTGCATAGGTACCAATAACACGCTTATCGCATATTCATCACAGCTGGTTTAGAATTTTATGTTGAACTGACTATAAATATTGGACTGGACTGCACTTTTAGCCCGAATTACGATAAGGGTACTAAATTAGCCGAAACTTAGCATAGGCCGTTGATGTGCATGCAAGTTTGATGTTTAACCATCCACTTTGTATGACACATACTAAGGATTTATTTAATTATTTTAATAACTGTTTTCTAAATCTAGCCCGTTCCCGCCCGTGCCTGGTACGACATGGCATCGCGCAGGCGTGTGAAATAAAACATACCTAATGTCTCGGCAAGGATTCGGGATACCCGTATTTTAACAAACAATATTTCTGACGTCAGTGCTATAAAACCCACACATTGTGTACTAAAAACCCACAGATTTAGCATCATGATATAATAATAACTCGCCCGTTTCTTCGGTAAAACAGATTGTAAACGCTTTGGCATTTGTCTTGCCATAAGTATAAATTATAACATATGTGTGTGTGACATAACATATTTGATCAAAGGATTTTATCTTTTTTTATAGACTTATACACTTATATTTCCTTATATTCTCTTATATTCTTAGATCAAAATTAAAACTAAAACTCAATCTCATAAAAATGCGTATCCAAAAGTCATACAAAATTTTAAACTCAGAGAATCTCCTAAAAAAATATTATTTTATCAGATTTTATAAAACATTTTCTACAAGTCTATTATCCTTTTCTGCTAGAACTATTAATATATGCAAAACGTAATTAATGGTTATTTAACATATAAAATGGAATTCTCACTATTGAAATATTCTATCACAACCTTTAGGATCTTTCTACTTTTCAAAGCTGGATATTTTTCCTAGCTTCTATTAGTGAAATATAGAATACCTTTTTACGGAGGGATTATGCTATTCTAACGTATTACTAACTAACGGACTCGGCGAACGCTGTCTCGCCATCTAAACCTTCCTCGTGAATCACTCTATCTACAGGTGAAAATCCGTTCAGTAGTTTTTGAGTTTATCGCGAACAGACAGACAGACAGACGTGGCAGGAGACTTTGTTATGTAATATGTAATGATAAATAATTATTAGCTATAAGTAGTTTGTGGTTATTTAACCTTTAAAAGACTGACCTATGCTTATACAATTATTAGTTCATTTCAACATTATTATGTTATAGCGTGTTAAATGGAGATTAATTCTATTAAATATAATTCACAGTTACGTAATAATCAAATACTGGTACGGAAACAATTCAAAAAACTATTATCATTGGATCGACGTCCTTGGTCTTACGGAGCCCGCTGAACGAAACTGGATAGGCGAAGAAAAAGTAAGTCTCTAATACCCACCGTATAAAACAACATACAAAATATGTTGGAGTGAATATTATATATATGGTCATTGAATACCATATCATAGACGTAACTAATCTATAATTATTGTTGATGTTAATGGATGGAGCCATAATTTTGGGGTGTCGAATAACATCATAAGACTTGAGATACCCAAGCCAACCTTACCTGCACGTGGTACACCCTGCTGAATAACGAACTAGGCAATGGCGAAAGAGGGGTGTTAGGGCTTTACAGCCTGAATGGGTCGCAATCACCATGTATATAGCGAAAAAGCCCGTCATAGTGATTCGCTTCTGCGGGTCGCGTTTCGGGATCAGCCTATACATATCCAGCTTTTCGCAGGCCGGCATGACGGCGGTGACCGGCGATGGATATTGTGTCACTCGGTGGTCGCCATTATTTTGAGATTGTACTGTGCTTATCATCAGACATAGTGCAGTCATTTTACTGTGCTACAATAAAAAAAAAAAATTGACTAATGACTCCAGAGTTCTAACGATGGCCCCCATCTCAGAGTTTATGTCCCAAGTTATTATTTCGAAAGCACTTCATTTGAGGACGATAACCAAGCTATACCACGAATATTACACAATAGAATAGAGTAACGCAAGTTTTCACCCAAAAGCTCAATTTAACACGTTGTATATGGAAAGAAACAAATGAGAATCAAAATAGATTCTATTGTATCACTAGTTCACAATGGAATGGGATACGGATAAAAAAACATCAATCTGCAAACATTTATTGCTTATATATTTATATTATACTAGCGGGCCCGGCAGACGTTATCCCGCCCTGAATATAAATATATATATACCAAAACGTACCTCATGAACCATTTCATCCACTTTGAAAACGGCTTGAAAATCCGTTCAGTAGTTTTTGAGTTTATCGCGAACAGATAGACAGACAGACGCGGCAGGGGACTTTGTTTTATACTATGTAATGATTATATTTATATATTTATTGCTTTATTTTAATGGATGTCAACGTTAGGCAGATATATTACTTTAAATATAAAAGGAAAAATGTATTTTCTGTTATTTAATATCTAGTTCCCTCTATTACTACAATACTATTTTAAGAGAGTGTATTGATATAAAATGTCGTACTATACCAATCTCATACTATGAGTACTGATATTTAGTCTCAACAACCGATAATAGTCTTTATTTGCCTATTTATTATACTATTTATCCTGATTAGCTATTGTCATGGCCGTTTAGTGATTAGGACCATTATGATATCAAATTAAACAGAGTTGTAGTAATTATAATAATCGATATATGCTTATTTATTATATTATTTACCCTGATTAGTTATAGTCATGACCGTTTAGTAATTAGGATCAATATGATATCAAATTAAACAGAGTTGTACTACCATTTATTAATTATGATGTCAAATTAAAGAGAGTTATAGTAATCTGCTCAGACAGTACATCCCACATTAATTGCATTACAGGGTCCTAATCTACATTTTACGGTATATACCAAATACCAATATAACTGATTAAATAACTGGTGTCGAAATTAGTCTTAAAATACCTTCTAGATTTCATCATTTGCTATTTAAAATACATATCAAAATCTATACGTAAAAATAATGTAATAGGAAGAGCTATTACGTTTTATAAATATTGAAACGATTATAAACTGTTTTACAACAAATTATTTAAGGAAAACAAACGCCAAAATTGCAAACAATTCAAAATGTTGCAACACGTGCTTGTTTACATTACAGAACCACGTAACCTACAAGGATTTCCTAAAATATTTAGAACAGTACACAGTTCCTAAAGACCAGATGTACCAACAGATGGCTATGATGCAACCACCGAGGAGAAATGATGAAATGTCTGGTAAACATTTTACGTTATACGAATATGCACTTATGAACTCATTTTTGTAATACTTTTGAATATTTTAAACATTTTAATAGGTACTTTAATAACAATAATATAATACTTAGATACTTGGTGAATTATTATTTTAATATCTATATATGATCTCATATACGACCATTTAATTGCAACCGAATAGCATAGCAAAAGCGTTACTTCTACAATGATTAACAAACAAATGAAATACAGGTATTTGACACATTTATACGGAAATTGTAATCATTAAAGCATAAAGAAGTCAGCCCTGTACATAAATGACTCTTGATTTAATAGCAGATTTACCTTCAAATTTGCTTATTTAATTAAATAACTAATATGACTATTCTTTGTACATGCTACGATCCTTTTGAAGTAGCGAAAAAATTACATGGACGAGTTGGCGAGATACAGTTTTTAAATGCTTATACAACACTCATCCCTCTTCTATGTGTCTATACCTTTCACCATGTCAAGCTCTTACGCTTTCCGCTTTTAATAACTATAATTTTAGTAAATTTATGTATATCATTCGAGTAATCCAAAACATATTGCCGTATTTTTTGCAAGATGGTCACAACGTGAAAGTGTCGATGGAACATATTTAGTGATCGCTCTAATTATTCTTACTATAGCTTACTTATTTATAAGAATACACTTATACTATAAGAGGTATTTTTTATTTATTAATAAAAGTATAATATAGAATGTCGCCGCTGAGTAAGAAGAAAATTAATAGGTTACTTGAGAGTAAAATCAGCAGATAAAAACAATAACATATCTTCTACAAGTTGTTTTTGTTGTTTCTTTATTTGTAATTTAGTAAACAAGGGTTATTTTTTTAAATTGCTTACTTAGTTTATACAAGTACAAAAAAACTCAACGGCTGAATGTATTATGAACAAACTTTTTCTGAGCATTAACTAAGCTACATATTATTTTATTTTTTCATAACAATTAAGCTATAATATTGAGATTTAAAAGAAAAAACTTGAAATCTGTAGTTGAGTTTTAGAAGTAAAGTAGTAATCACAAAATTACAATCAAAAATACAAAATAAGTTGCTCCCTTAAAACAACAAAAGGATTTTTACAAGAGTGAATTTGCAAGTACTGGCTAGATTAACAGAACGTAGATAATAAACCATATGCCTTTTCTAAAAAAATAGCAATTCATTTTAAGCTTCGCTAGATAAATACAATACATATTCAATATCAGGAGGTTTACGAGGAATTGACAACGATAAAATGGAAATGCGACGACCAAAAATGGATTTCCCACTGCCAGCTACATTAAAAGGACTCACTGGTGATAAAGACAAATATTTTCCTACGATGAGTGAATTTTTCGAAAACAGAAGGAAGGTTTGATACATTTTAATAATTATAATTACATTTAATACACGGTCTTCCTTTAAACGAGAAGTTTTAGCGCTAAAATTTAATTACATGTATGTCAAATTTGTATACTTAGGTCAAATGAATTGCATGCTCTATGCTCAGTGAATAATAATAAAGTTATAATTCGTTAAAATTATATAATACTAGTTGCCCCCGCGAACTTCGTTTCGCCTTAATATGATTTTGTTTCTTAGCCTAATACCTTGTTAGTAGATACATACCAACATTTGGAACATTTTGCTATGCTACCCCATAGAGACTGTTCGTTTTTGCGGAATACAAATTGAGAAAGTGAATTTTTTAAATCAAACCGTAGTAAAATGGTAAAGTTACCTACGTCAACTCAAAAATGAAAAAAAGCATCGTAATTATGGATGCGTTCTAGTTGCTAAAAGTAATTTAAAGTTGCGTTCACAATTACAGAAAAAGAAAACTGATATTTAGGTTTTTCCTTGTAATTTTTAATTGTAATTTGTAAATCAAATCAAAAATTACTCGAATTGGACCAGCCGTCTTCGAGTTTTGCGCTTAGCAACATATTTTGCAATTCATTTTTGTTTATATACATTTCATAGAAACTGTGGTATATGTTGTATGCCATTAAAAAAATATGTTGTTATAACAAAGATACTAATATTGCACTAAATTGTGATCGTTATTATAAACAAATGACTATCAATCCGTATGAAGTTAAAAAAATGCATAATTTGAATCGTAGCTTTTATAATATATTTGCAGGCTAACGAAGGTAACCCGAGTCCCCCTCCCATTCGATCTCCTCCAGTTGAAATAGATATGCCCGTCATTACTGAACAGAAACGAGTGAACAAATTAGAAGTAAGGAATATTTAAGTATTCAGTAGTAAAGTAGAACAATGAAATCTTATTCATAAACAACAACACCGTATTCTATTCCTGCCTCAACGCAGCAGTATTAGTGCCTTTTTGTTTTGGTCTCATGTCTGTGGTAGGTAACAAAATAATGGATAAGATTAAGAATGAGCTTGTCAGAGCAAGTCTGATCTTAGCACCAGTAACAGAGAAGTTAAAGAGCAATTAATAGATTAGCATGATACGAGCATGTTATGAGAGTAGTCATGTAACTAAGTTTTGAGTATGAAGGTGGGTGGATATAGGAGTAAAGGAAGACCGGAAAAGGTGTGGGTGGATTGTATGAAAAATGATGTGTATAAGAGGTGTGAATACTGAGATGACATCTGACGAGGGAGAGTGAAAAAGAAAAACACATTGTGCCGAGCCTGTTTCGGTAGGATAAGGGTAAGAAGAAGAAGTGTGTAGCTGGTAACACAGACCGGCACACAGATCACCCCGAAATATGTGCACACACACATATGGTATTTTATTTTTCCCCTAATTTTTTGACTTATTTTTATTTTTTATACTAGCGGGCCCGGCAGACGTTGTCCCGCCCTGATTATACAAAAAATCTGGACAAATTATATACCAAAACGTTCCTCGTGAATCACTTTATCCACTGAAGGAAACCGCATTAAGATCCGTTCAGTAGTTTTTGAGTTTATCGCGAACAGACAGACAGACAGACGCGGTAGGGGACTTTGTTTTATACTATGTAATGATGATTTGAATTAATTTTTTAACTTGATTAATTAAGTTTAGCCAAGTTGACAGATACAAAATAAAGTTTGTGTTCGTGAGGTACTTATGCTGATATACTTGTGTCTCGCTAACTCATAGATGTCTGCCTAGTTTTGCTTAGCTTAGTCAGATTCAATAGTGGCGATTTTACAATCACGGCAACAGCTTAAGCCGAGGTTTGGCCATGAAGACGCCCTTGAGCTTGTTGCCATAGGGCTTAAGCACTTGTCTAAGAAGTCCGGTGAAACTGTAAAGGCCCGTCAAGGCAACTGCATTAGTTAAAACGAAAAAACTCTTTTAATAAGTATAGGAAGGCTATCGTAAACCAGATCAAATATATATATTTTGCTAATACTACACATAACTAGCTGATATTTATAATATACTAAAATCGACACTTCTGGCATTTGTTTATTTTTTTGTTTGATGGATTAGGAACAAAGAAAGCAATTGGAAAAACAAAAGATGGATTTACAAAACCTTCAAATGCAACGTCAGAAACAAATTCAACAGATCCATCTTTGCACCGTGGAACAAGAAAGAGTAATTGTTTTTTTATTTTATTACGAAGTTTATTTGTTTTATTTCTTTATCCTTGTATCGTTGATACAATACTATTCTAACACTTACTCGGTCAAATGAAGATTCATATTTTATTGTAATTTAACAGGCTGTTAAGAAGCAAGGTCAAACATTTGACTACCCCGTGAAAGACTCTAACTTAAACCCTACTAACAGCGAAACCAGCAGTAGAACTGACGATACAAGCGTAACGGGTAAAGTAAGTACGTACGAAATGACTTTGTTAATTTTAGATAAAGAATTTGTTTAGAACGTGGCTATAGTTTTCATTTGAATTGAAAATTCATAAATATAAAATAAGTTTAAGTAGTGCAATAGTAATTTCAAAGTAATACATTCTGTACAATCAAATATATTATTGCGTGATCTGTAAGTACAAAATAAAAATTAAATAAAATTGCAGTTGTTTCTTTTGTCCAGAATTGTTATAAAACACAAGGTGAGAGGAGACACAGCGTAGCAGCGTCGTACTTAGCAGCCGCTACTGCCGCTTTAGGGTCACGAAGGTCTTGTCCTTTTCCACTTTATATACTATATTGTTTTACCAAGAAAATTTCATATTATTAACATGATTTTTTTAACAGACCATCACAAAACCCGTCTTGTTCAGTTCGACACCAAACAACATCGAACGCGATGAAGATGGAAACCACATCTGGGCAAGGAGCTCCTGTAACTCAAAACAACTTTTACAGCCCGCGGATATCACTGTTTGATCAATCCAAGGAATCTCTTGCTAAAATGAATATGTATATTTACTTTCACATTATAAGTCTTTACATAAATCATTATGACAATACATCGAGTAGTCCGATAAAGATGTTAAAGCCTTACAAGGCCAATAGGGTAGACAGTTCGAAAAAAAAACAATATATCATATTACAGTTACGGTACAGTAAAATTATAGTCGCTAACTAATAACACAAATTGATTTGTACTAAATAAGAGACAGAGAAGAACTCTAAAATGAGTAATAAATTATAGGCATTACATAAAAATTAACGACAGCTCAATAAACATAAAATATTTCACAATATTTCTACGAAACTGGGAGGGTGTAAGGGGTGTCGAATAACTTCATAAGACTTGAGACACCCAAGCCAACCTCACCTGCACGTGGTGCACCCTGCTGAATAACGAACGAGGCAATGGCGATAGCGGGGTGGTAGGGTTCTACAGCCTGACTGGGTCGCAACCACCGTGTATACGGTGAAAAAGCCCGTCATAGTGATTCGCTTCTGCGGGTCGCGTTTCGGGATCATCCTGCGCATATCCAGCTTTTCACAAGCCGACACGACAGCGATAGATGGTTTCTCTCTCGGTGGTGGCCATTGTTTTTGGATTATACCTTACTTACCATCAGGCACAGTGCAGTCATATTGCTGTGCTACTATAACAAAAAAACTAACATTACATTAAGCTTTTATATATTATAGAAATTAGTAAATCTATTGTTTATTACGTTGATATGATAATATTACTACTGAATATGTTTACCATCTTATATAAGATGTCAACGAATTATTAAATGACTCTTAAATACATATATAACTAGGGGGCCCGGCAGACGTTGTCTCGCCCTGATTATAAAACAATCCTTGACAAATTATATACCAAAATGTTCCTCATGAATCATTTTATTTACTGGTGAAAACCGCATGAAGATCCGTTCAGTAGTTTTTGAATTTATCGCGAACAGACAGACAGACAGACGCGGCAGGGGACTTTGTTTTATACTATGTTATGATGATAGTAGCCGCCCAGCCATGACGTTATGTAAAATCGTAATGAAACCAAGTCATGGTGATAGGACTTTTTCTAAGTCCACTGGCAACTAACTACCACCGTCAAGTTGAAAATCTATCTCCAAGTACCTATCGGTGTTATGCTGCAGTAGCTGGCTCCATTTGACAGCCGGTTCCTCAAGGTTTAGCGAGTCTACCATCTTTGACCACATTTGCTTTTATTTCAAAAGGAGGTAATCGAATATGTGGGTCACCTGTTGTTAAGTGATCACCACCGTCCATAGACACTAACAAGACCGGAGGAGTCGCAAGTGCGTTGCCAATGGGGGAGCGGCAGCGAAAGGAGAAAGGAGAAGGGAAAGGGGAAAGGAGGTGGGCCTCCGGTGCTCTCACTGACCGAACGAAACGCAACAATGCAACCACTGTTACTTCACGTCGATGTTCTGTGAGGGGGTGGTATTACCCCGGACGAGCCGACCCATTCGTGCTGAAACTAGTAATAGCTACAGCGTGGCTCTATCACCTTATCGCCTTTCACATCGTGACAAAATAGTGACTAATAAAACCTTCTTAATGTATTAAGTCTATTTACTTGTCTACTTGTCTCTCGTACTTAAGTCGCGCCGTCATTAAAATGACGATAACTTTTGATAGAGTGAACCGATTTTAATGAAACAAAGACTAAGTTATTCTCGAGAATATGCTTTATGATTTGCACCCAGTACTTTAGCAGTGATGCGTGTTCATACAAACAAACAGGCAGACATTTCTAAAAATGATTGAAATGTATTTTATTACTTATTCCTAGACTCCTGCAACAATTGTTTTCACGAAAATCGAAAAAGTACAGACACGTTAGATTTACATTCTTATTATATGTATAGATTAGATCATTAATGCTACAGGAATAAACTGTCGACATCGATCCTCGGCCCTTCGAATAAGAATTATGTAGAGGTTGGATCCCTTTTCAATTGGGACAGAGAAACTGTTTTAGTTTTTGGTGGCATTGATCCCCACACTGCATACGGCGTTGGACGAAACACTGGAAAGGATATTTACAGGTAAATTAGTATTTACAGGTGTCATATTTTATTGCTAAACTATGAATTTAACTAATACAATTTACACGTCTACGAAACGAGTACAAGCATTTCTAAGTACTTTGTCGTCACCTTTACACTGTTTATTTTATGGAAACAGTTATAACTTCGAAAATAGATATCGCACCCATAAAAATAGTATTAAAACTTAGGTTGCATGCAACATTTAATATTGATTACTAGGTTTGATCCAGTAACGAATGTATGGGATTATGTCGGAGATCTTCCAGAACCTAGGCATCATCATTCTGTCACGTTTCTAAGAGGAAGGGTGTACCTTATAGGTAAGTATGTTATTGAAGATTATTTTTAAGGTAAATTATTTATCACTACACTATTAATATATTACATAATAGAGCAGTATGAGTATAAAGATGATTATTAAATTGAAAAGATAGTTACTATTTTCAAAACAGATTTGCCGGATAAAAAATTAAGGTGTAAAAATTAAGGTTAAACATTGTTTTAGGGTCCTATTATGTAATCATTACCTCCAAGATTTCTTTCAATATATGCGTATGCTATAAGTACGGCAATAGAATATATTTTTTAGCTTTCGTCAAATTAATTAAACTTCAAGATGAATCTAAATTACCTTAGACACTCTTTTATCAAACAGGAGGTGCGGACCCTAGAGATGACGACATTCGTGGAAAATCCGTTGTAGTATCAACGGTTTGGAGTTATGAGCCGGTAACTCGGTCTTGGTACAGCGAAGCTGGCTTAGCAATACCACGAAAGAACTTTGGTCTTGTTGTCCACAAAATGGCAATATACGCTATCGGCGGACAGGATAAGAAGGGCAAGTAAGGATATTAATTAACAATTCAAATTCGTAGAATTTATATATGAAAAATAATATTGCGAAACTTTGCATCAAAAGGAATGTAAGGCAACGACCAATAGTCTAATATGCCTACAACTACATATTTCGTTTTTGTATTCATTAATAACAATACGTTCAATGTTGCTTTTACATATTCCCACTAAATTGCGTCATGATTTCGGATTGATGTCACACCATTCTATGCACTCTTTGGCGTGAATGTACCAAAGCATAAATTCCACAACAATAATTCGGAAGCTGTGACGTCACTCATTATGATTGGCGCTTCTTTCGCCGTCATAAAAACAATTAATTGAAGATTTTTCAGTTAAGTGTTAATAGGGTATTAACAGGAGTTTTGGCGGGATATTAGTCCGTCATGTAGTAGTCGCTTTTATGTTTTATTCATGATCTTGTGATTTTTCACCGTAGATATATTTTTTTATAATATTGGTGGCTTTTTACGTAATATAGTACGGTTATTGTGCACAAGTAAAGTGGATAGGATATAAATACTACGGAGCATGAATTCTGAGATGTCACAAAAACTACCTGGAAAGTTCTAACAAGAGAGCCACCATCTTGTTAGAACCTTGAAACTATCACAAGAAACTTTATGATACTATTACCTAGTCGACAACGGTAGTAATAAATTGAAATTTGTCTACCAAAATCTTCGATCAACAATAAATAGATAAAGGGTCGGTGCGAGAAATACGTGTTGGTAAATAAGAGCTCACTTGAAATGTGTGCCCTTATTTTGTTTAGTTTGAAACGCAGCCAATGTAAGCCCGTTTCACATGCCGCAGTGTATTCAAAAGATGCAAATATAATACCCAAAAAAGCAATTTAACGACCGGAGTATCTTACTTTCGCTAAATACATGTTGAATAAGTTATATTTTAAGCTTTAAACTAACAAATAATGTTTGGCCTCGTCCCTCACAAACACACACAATAACGGGAAAACGTACTTTATTCATTACGTTTTAAAGTTGAATTCACACTAAATGTTGTTTATGTTGTCTTTTCATTTGTGAGGGGAGTAATTTATTGCTTTGCTCGTTTTATCGTAAGTATTAGATAATATTTTGAACATTTGTGACTTTATTACTAGGTGTTATAGTTGTAATTAGGTTGAACTTAAAACTGTTTTAAAGATTGTTATCACCCCATTCTTAGTAAGCAAATAGCTACACATAAGTATATATTTACGCGTCCGGTGAAGCTGTTAAGACCTTAATAGGTCAATAGCGTAGTCAGTTCGAAAAAAAATATATATATATTTACGCGGCCAGTTTTCAGCATCGATTTTGTATGTGACCCTTTTTCTAGTTATTGTTGATCGAAGGCCAAAATAAAAAAAAAATAAAAAAAAGGATATTTTGAACAAGTCTTAAAAATTCTATATGACATTATTGTCTATATTGTGCGTATTATAAACTATAAAAGATGTAATTATGTCCATTTGGTGTTCTTCTGAATCTTATTATTAATACTACTCTCAATCTCTTGTTTATCAAAATAGTACGTACTGCTTATTTCAGTGTCTAGTACGTTTGATGACATTAATATGACTAACTGCCTTTGTACGCAAATTAATAAAAAAACTATTCTACTCATCAGAGTATTACGGTCCGTGGAAAAGTTTGACCCTAGAACGGGATCTTGGACTGAAGTCAGGTCGATGGGAGTAGCTCGTATGGCAGTCGCTTGTACCAAGTATCGAGAGTACATCTGGGTGGCTGGAGGCATGACAGGGGAAAAGAAGAAGCCCGTGTGTAAAACTGTAGAATGCTACAATTCAAAAACCAACGAGTTAGTATTTTATACGAGCGATAGTATCGTATCTGTGAAGCTGAAAATAAACCGAGTTTGATTATTTTGGTTTTTTATCGATAATTATGATAAGTTATCATATATAATTGGCCTTTAAATACGTAAACACACGTAATCAGATTAAAGTTTTAAATTTACTATATTTTATTATTACATGAAACAATGATATTATGATTGGAAAATTACATTCATTATACGAGACTTATTGCACCTCTTTACAATATAACATTCGAAATAAAGCTAATCTTCTTTTTAATATTACATTATTAACGCAAAAAACCTTTCGATAATATATAGATATAAATATAAAAAATGCTGGGTTTGATGTTTATTACAGATGGACAGAAATCCATAGCTTACGTTTTCCAAGATGTTTTGCTACACTGTTTGCAATGAACGACAAGCTTTATATAATCGGTGGTGCGGGAAAAGTGTCTGAGAAGGTAAAATGTCATAAATAAGAAATTAATCTTATTTATCAGTTAATCTCAGTGTAATTAAATTATTTCAACAGGTTTTTTTATGTTTAATGGTGGTAGAGCCATGCTGAAGCTATTATTGGTTTGGCACGAATTGGTCGGCTCGCCCGGGGTAGTACCACCATCTCATAGAAAACCGACGTGAAGTAACAGTTATTGCATTGTTGCGTTTCGTTCGGTCAGTGAGAGCGCCGGGGACCCAGCTCCCCTCCCGTCTCCTCTCTCCTCTATCTCTCCCTCCCCTAACCCTTCCCCCCAAAGAGTGGCAACGCACTTGCGACTCCTCTGGTGTTGTTAGTGTTCATGGACGGTGGTGATCACTTAATATCAGGTGGCCCACCTGTTCGTTTGCCACCTATGACATAAAAAAAATTGAACTAGAAGACCCAACTTTTATACAGTCAAAATGTTTAAACCATTTAGTACATAATAACATCTTGTTTTATATTTATAATTATATTCTTTCATATCCTATTACAATGTTCACGCTACGTTTACTTGCTTTTTTTCGAACTGACTACGCTATTGGCCTAGCAAGGCCTTAACACCTCCACCGGACTACTAAGGCGAGCGCTTCAGGCACTCAGCCAATTTAATTTTGCTATGTTTACTTGTATTATAGGTTAGATTTTAACCAAAGAAAACTTGTGCGTTTATACTTAACAAATTATCGAACTCAATTTTATAAACCTTAAATAAATAAACATTCTCTTATTCATAAAGGTCAATAAATATCGAGTTATCAAGAGTTGTAGCTGTCTCATCAACTATATACCTTGTATTTTATCAAATACGGAACGTTCTGCCACGTTGAAAACTATAACCTCCGGTTATGTAAAAATAAAAATTATGTAAAAGTTGTACGAACATAATGGCTTAACAAATTACAAAGGTAAACCGTAGAAACGACAAATAAAATTTCCACCCACGCGAGGGTTGATTAATTATGTAATTGACCTGATTTGGCCAAGATTTCGCAAACTGTTACATGCGCATGTAACAAAAATGAGGGACATCCACCATCATGCTGACATTCCAGCCTCTTAGTCAAATAACAAATACGAAATATGTAATTTAAGTTCATTGAAATATGAACAGGAGAAGACAGCAAGCAGTGTCAGCGCTATCGATACGTGGGATTGGAAAGACCGAGAATGGAAACTTGAGACTGAAATGTCGATGCCTCGTCACGGGCATGCCCTCGCGTATCTCGGTACCCAACTTATTATCATCGGTATGTTTGACAACAATATTTATTACGTCGTTTCTTATTACTTTCTCTTCTTTCATTTAAAATACTTATTATTCGTCGTAGTCGTGTGGTTTAGACGCCAGAATATCGATTAGAACCAATGTGAGGATTTTTCCAGAATTCGAGTACATTTACTTATCTAAATTATTAATACTATCAGCTTGCAGTGAGGGGAAACATCATGTGAACACCTAAATCTAAGAGAGTTATTATGATTATTAAAAATAAAGAACTGTGAATTTGGTTAACGTAGTGATACCATACCTTGCTTCGAGAAGAAGTTAGGCAGTGGTACTATTATAAGATAACAGTTTCCAGTACCTTATAACTTCAATACAAAATGCTAGAAGCTCATACATAGAATGATCTCCGACAACTTCTTGTTTATATGTGTTTTAACTCTCCGTTTGGTTTTATGAGATTCACTCAAAAATCATGTTATAAGGTTTTATCGAATCTTTATGATAGATTAGATTGGTCAATATTTTTTTTATTACATGCTAATGCAAAATAGGGATTAGGTTAAACACCTAAACAGTGTTTAAACGTATTTGCATAATGTGTTTTGATGAGTCCACTCGAGAGTACTTATTTATTTTATTTTTATTCGATGTATAGTATGGTTCCAAAATACATTATCATCTTATTTTTTTAATCTTTCAATATTATCTTATTATTCATTATTTAATCATAAATGCTAAGTATCCATACATGAGTCAATGAGACAAACTTTAACAAAGTAAGCTGGAAAGTAACATAAAATTGAGGACGCCATGAACTAAAGCGAGTTTTCCAATTTTAATGACAGAACCTTGTTGACACTTCAATGAATATTTCTTTCGAAATCGATTATATGAATACTTTGAAGATGAATAATGCGGAATTTAATGTAATAATTGTGCCAAGTTGTTAACTGCGTGCAATTTATGTATAAACTACAACGCTCTATACAGCCCCGTCAGCATAAAGGAGTTTTAAAACATATTGATGCCACGCAGCACAACTTTGTCGATGTTACAATATCGTTTATGACAGCAATACATGCAATCATTATAGGTATATGCAATAAATGAGTACCTAATCAAATAAAACACGTCATCAAATCTTATATTTCTTTGTTGCTAATTCAGTATGAAATGAAAAATAATAAGTAAAAGGAAAATAAGAACAACGTACAGTTTACCCTTATAATACATATTTATACCATGAATTCTAGTACCTATACTCCAAAATAACTTCAGACGCGTGTGTGTATGTGTATCATTTAAGAATATCCATGGCCGGATTAACCGTATAGTTAAAGTAGCAAAGGCCATGAGCTTTGTGCTTCTGAGAGTCTCACGACTACAGCACCAACTAAGTAACAGTCAGTTGGATCTATGTTACAAAAGGAGTACTACATTGAAACAGCCAGCAGGAAATTATTCCTGGATAATATTTCAGTAGTCCGGTGAAGCTGTCATGACCTTGCCAGGTCAATAGCATAGCCAGATTGAGAAAGAAAAAAAACCAACTAAGTAAAATTTATGTTGAGCTTCTTAAACTGGTGACCATTTGGGTGTTTTCGATAAAACTAAATTATTTTATTATTATATATAAAGTTTAGTGTCTATTTGTCTTTTTGTAACATTCGCTACAGCCTCCGAGACCAACATATACATGAACAACCAGGTACTAGCAAAAATCGTTGGACAATGTTTTATTTGTACCACTAGGTACTTCATTTACTAAACCTGATATTCCTATCATGCATGTAGCATGAGACACCTATAGCATGAAATATATTGTGAAAATTATATCTAGACATTATTCTAAACCAGATAGAATTCACTTCATAAGAAAGAGCAAACATTTGAGTTCACTTCATATTAGTGATGACCTCTAATCTTTCAATTAGCCGTGACACAAAAATACCGAGATAGAATTAAATTAGTTCGCCTTCAAATATAACTCGATTCAATTTTACAGGTGGTGTTACCACAATTTATATGCGAGCTCTAAATAACGTGGAATCGTTTTGCTGTGAGCGAGGCGCGTGGATCCGAGGAGTAGCTACATTACCCTCTCCGCTTTCAGGCCATGGGGCAGTCACTCTCCCCCCAGCATCACTCATGTAGTCAACGCGATGTTCTTCCACCTTCTCATAGTTAATTTATTACACGTTAGTATAAGGACGAAGCTTATACTTTCTTAAAATGAACTGAGAAGAAGTTTTTTAGGTTTTACTTACAGTTGTCTAACAAATTTCATATTTACCGAAAATTCAACATAGTATATACTGAATATATATTAATAAATACAATACTACAATTTTATTAATAATTTTGCTTATTTAAACATTTCTTGACCGGATAATTAAGTTATATTTAAATGTAAGTGCTGTAACTGTGCATATAGTTTTGTCGTTCGCCTTCTAAAATTTTAATACTTTTACCCTTAAAAATGTCAATAGCGCTATGCGGCTGAAATGTCATTTATAAGTGGCATTGTGACAAAAGATGTTATATTCGAGATTCTGGTCAAAAAACTTGTACTATCAAATTTAACACCTTCAAATGTCAACATATTAGATTGCAATACGAGTTTATCTTTGAAATATCTTTACTTACACGCTGTATATAATTTTACATATCTGTTATCGGCTTATAAAATACAGAAATAGTTGTTGATAAATCTGTGAGGTTTAGGCAATTGACTTTGTTTTGAAAATAAAATGCCCTGTACTAAAAATATTAAAATTACATTGTCTTTAATGTAATGATATTCAAATTACATCAGAAATATACTACAAAAGAAAATAAGAAAGTTATTATTCAATTTTCATATTAATATTATTAAAAATTATTTTTGTGTTCCATGTTTATGATTATGATGCCAAATTAGGGACAATATTTGAATATATTTGTTCGAAGTTTTCACGTCGAATTTAAAGATAAAATACGGAATCTTTTTTAAAATTCAAATTTATTTATAAATGTGTTTAGTTCAGTGTGTTTGAGTAAAAAAATGGTTACAAATCCTGTGTTTTATTTTTAACCACCTATTTTAAAAACGCAATGAAACGAATAAAATATAATTATTACATTATATTAATCATTTTTACAACTATTTATTATTTACAAGTAGTATAAAGCAATATACAATTACACTTAAATTAATATCACAAGAATGTCATATTTCTGAAAATTCTACGTAGCATTCTCCTCCTTTAACACTCTACGGAAACATAGAATAACGAAATATAGACTGGTTGAATTTTGATTTAATTGAGTATATAATAAACAAATCAATCCCATACTTCTCGACAAATGCCAAGAATATCCCTTTCGAATCCTTCATCGCACGGTGGGTAAATCTTGAAGTATAATACGCTGTTTATTGGAACAAATCGCGTTGGGGGAATGTTGCGAATTGCATCCTGCGGCAAAAACAGACAAAAACTAAATTAACAAAACTAACATAAATATCATTTTTATTAATTAGCAAACAACTGCTGCAATGTTTTAAACTCCAGATTTAAGGTAAGTATAAGAATTTATAGGACATTAAGCAAAACATCGACTGCTATATCCTCATGTCATAGTATGCAACTGTTATCCTTTTATCTTTACTTTCTTTATTACTTCCAGTATAATATACAGGTGGATATGGCTGCTTTCAATATTGAACAGAACTTAAGTGGTATTTGTGAATTAAAATAAGTTATAAAATATTTTAATATGATGAACTGGAAATGATTTGAGGCATTTTTGTAATCATTATAATTTAATTATGCATCTTATATAGAATAGGATATCCTAATCAAAAATATACTGAGAATCGTACTTATCAATTGCTAATGTTGACGATAAATGTTCAAAGTATTAATACTTGTTTGAAATGTAAGAAATCTGTCAATATTCCCACGCTTAAAGGTGATATTATATAAATATTACTCACTACTGTTATTCCATCGACGTCTGTATTGAGTTGCTCAATCTTCTTAACATTTCCCAAATCAATATCGTCTAAATGGACGTTATGTTTCGGATGTAAATGCATTGCATGGCTGACCACACAAAGCGTCACGCAAAGGAATAAAACTTGCCTCCTCATTGTTTGTACCCTTTGTTTTCACTTGATCCGTCTCACTTCTCAACTCGGACTTGTATGATAAGCGCCGTATAGTTTAGCCAGGTTTTAAACGTTTTGTCTGTTATCTTTCGAGTGTTTGTCGATTGCGTCACAGATTCGCAGTAGGGATGTTTGTACGGTGCCAAGCCGGCTGGATCCCCGTACTCTCGACCATCTGCTTATATTACGTCTATTTACCCTTCCTTAAACGTAAGGATATTACATCGAATGTAATAATTCGGACACAAGTCATCATTATCGAGGATTCTACGTGCCTATTTCCGCGTAAAACTATTCATTACTACATGTATTGAATAATTTGCGTCATCAGCTGGCAATTTGGTTTAACCCTTGAAAGATTACTTGTTACTGTATGTATTTACGAATTCTCATCAAATTAATCACAGCATACGTGACTATTACAATGTAAAGTTTGAACTTACGATGAGTGTAACTTTTGATAGAACTAAATTCACTACAGTAATTCATTTTTATACAAATAACATTATAAATTTCCATTTGAGTTTTTTGGCGAGATCTTGGTCTGTCATGTAGTGGATTTTATTTTTTATTCATAATCTCGTGTTACTTGACTCTATATTGTGTAAAATTGGTGGTGTTTTATGTAATATAGTTTGTTTATTGTGCATAAGTGAAGTGAATGGAAAATAATACCACGGACCATGAATTCTGAGATGCCACAAGAATTCCATGGAAAGTTCTAACAAGTTGGCCACCATCTTGCAAGAATCTTGCATCTTGGCAAGAAACTTGTAATATCGATACTCACTTGACAATGGCAGTGATGGTCTACTAGAAGACTGGTTGCCAAAATGGAATGGAAGAAGAACTTGTAATACTATTAACTACTTGACAATGGCAGTAATAATCTAAAAGATTGGTTGCAAAAAATAAAGTAAAAATAAAAAAAATCCATTTGATTTATAACTGATAATGAATATTTTATATAATAGCGTGTTGGAGACGAATATGTTATTGACTATCAAGGGATCAAATAACGCTATTTGTAATAAAACATAACCTGCGTCATTATGTGAATTGAATACTTTATATAATGAGTACAGTTTTTTTAAATAATTAAGTGGCATATCATTGACGTAATTAATATTTGTTATAAAGAAGATCTGGAAGTCATAATGTAACGAGATTGTGAAGCAAAATAAATACTCACTCACTGGTTACTTGAATAGTTTCATGTTGTTTACATTTCCACCAAAAATCTGCAAGCAGCAAATGCGATTTCATACTTTTTCTGAACCAATTTCACGCACAATCAAAATTATTACTTGTGTTATAAACTAAATATCTAAATAGATACGTAGCGGGTATGGACCCCGGGATCTCTTTGCAGAATAGAATTACAATCATTGCGACAACAGGCCTGTTCATATCCTCCTGTTTTTTGGGTAACAACTAATGTAAATGCTTTTCTTGCGAATGTGTATTATACATTTTATACGTATATCAGTACTATGACATAGGTATTTGTTAAGTAACATTTGCAGCCGTTGTAACATGAAAATTAAAGTGTAATAACAAAATTCGAAATATCGTAAGCGTGCTATTTCAAACATTACAGACTTTTCATAAGTATACACTTATATATAATGGTTATTATATTAAATCGGGAACTTTTTTATTGGCAATAAAATTGGTAAAATATTGATATGAAATATTGTTAAATTATTCTAAATCTATTCACAGTAAATTACATGCAAACTTGTATAATTATATGATGCTAGCGGACCTGGCGGACGTTGTCCTGCCTTGATAATAAAAGAAATCCTAAAAATCAACCACAACGCCACCTACCGGGTCCAATTGTGAATCTAAACCATTCTCGGATCCACTGGAACACGCACACTAAGTTTTATTAAAATCGGTCCAGCCGTTTAGGAGGAGTTCAGTGACATACACACGTAAAAAAGGAATTTATATATAAAGATAAACACCACAAATATTGTTAGCTTTAGAGAACGACCAATATGCCAAACAATGGCTCTATATTCGTCAGTTTTATCTGCAGCTGCAATTTTAGCAAAAAGTGATAAGAAAACTCCTATTACATACTTAAAAATTTACGTAGTAGTAGAGTCTTTGGTGTGTGCAGATGCGAGGAATTTGTTTTTAAAATATAAATGTTATGAAAACTTGAAGTCGTCTTGTGGGAAAACCTGAGTAATGATTGAAACAAATAATCAATAGTATATTTAACTCAGAACTTTTATCCAATGTTACTAAAAACTAACCCCCTTTTCGAGATTATAATTATTCCGATAATTACAAATACTTAAGCTATTTAAACCATGTTTTTGTTTCCGTATGTTCTATTATCAATTGTTTACAGATCAGTGTGATTTATATTACTCTCTTTTTATTTATTCTTTCTACTACAAACCACTACTGGAGGCTATCCTCCTGTGCGTTGAGCGCTGACAAAGCGATTCTAAAATCCTAGTTTCTTTTCTCTGTCAAAACGAAAAATAGATCTACCATTATATAACGAGTTTAAAATAAAAAAAATCAAAAGGTTCAACGTAAAAATCTACTTAAAGGTAATATTAAGTATCAATAATTATCTGTTAAATACATTAAAATTATATTTATGCGCACAGTGGTACAAACTTCTGCGAATTATTTATCAAATGCTTAAGCAAATCTTTATATCTTATCAATGATATTATGTTAGAAAGTCAAATAGGTAGATTAGAAAATGCTTATATGTTTACAAACACTTCAACCAATGATATTCTCTTAAAACAAAAATTGTTTGTCAAACAGTCCTTAGAATTTAAATCACACCATATGTTTTTATCATTGGAAAAGTGGAATCGATAGGTAATCTTTGTGTTGTTATCAGTAGTTCAGAGTAATAGTGATCGTTCCTGTAACAAAGGTAACTATAAAACAAATGACCATTAATTACAAATTATGGGGGCGTACCTGTCTTCCACGAGTTTACATTACGAAATTTTTGTTCATTACGTGTTGTCAGGATTGTAATGGCTTGTTATTCAGTTTTATTTTTAACTACATGATTCCCGCGGCTCCGTAAATGTTTTTTTTAATTGTATTAAAAAAATGTAAAACTGTTAGATGATGTAGAATTATAGAAATGCTCTTTCAAAAACACACCCACGTCACCCACTGTAACATTCAACGTGTATGATAAATAATTAAATATTACAAAACAAATTCCTCTGCCACGTTTGTCTGTCTGTCTGTTCGCGATAAGCTCAAATACTACTACTATACTACTGAACGGATTTACATGCAGTTTTCACCAATAGATTAAGTTATTAATGACAGACAAACAGACGTGGCAAAGGACTTTGTTTCATAACATGTAGTGATACGAATAGTGTGTCAGATGGGATTTATCAACAGCAACATACTTGGAACTTTTATTCACTATATAACCCTCTCATTGCTCATTTAAACTATATAACAAACTAATGAAAATTTCATGCTATATATATATATATATATATATATATATATTATAATCTAATAAAAAAATCTTTGACAAATGACAATATATCAAAACCTTCCTCATGAATCCCTCTAACCACTGGTGAAACCCGCATGAAAATCCGTTCAGTAGTTTTTGAGTTTATCGCGAACAGACAGACAGACAGACGTTGTAGGGGATTTTGTTTTATACTAAGTAATGACATGCGCTTATAGCCAATATTGAAGTGATTTTTGCCATACATATTTTTCCAATTTTGTGAAATTTAAAGCTTTCATTAATTTAAGTGTAGATATCTAAATCTATTACAACTATACGTAAGTTCACAAGCTAACTGGACCGCTGACTGACGTATAATTAATTAGAATTGAAGTAAATTACAATTGCAGTTTTTTTACCATATTGATAGTTCTTTAAAACCCATAACTCACTGATTACTCAATAATGTAAAAATACAATTTAAAATAATTATAATCTATCGTAGATAAATTTAGTAGAATCAGACAATATTTCGTATATTATTTAAGTTTAATTACAAAATAAACATTTGATTTATTAACAATTTGACTGTCATGCTGTAATCACGTGTTTCTTTTACGATGCCACGAATGAATTTTTACAATTGTAAAAATATTAAGTGTTGCGGTCACCAATGACCACTATACCGCGCTGCATCGTAGATAACGTCACCAAAGAAACCGTAGCCGGTCTGAAAAATCTTCAACGTTTAAAATATTATGTAATCGGATTCCCACGCAAAGGTTCGAATTTTTCGTATTCTACTTTTCTAACTCATCAAGGCATTACCTTTTTTTTCTTCTTTTTTGCAGGCTCTTGGTCCGCACCTTTTTTTTTGCTTTAGTTTTATTTATCATAAATCGTATCTATGAGCAATTATTTGGTGTTTTTTTTATTTATTACATTATATATTTATTTTTATGATTTCATTTAACTATTAAGATTTAGGACGGATTCTTTAATGACGTTATTGCCTTTATGGCGGTAATGCAGTTAAGGCATTACCTTTAAATTAAAATTATTTTAATATTTAGCTCATGTGTAAGTCGCATGACTGATTTTCGTATAAAATTAAGAGTGATACGAACGCGTTAAACAATTTATTAATATCTAATTATACGGATAATGTCACAGTAATTGAAATGCACGGAGACAGGGTGGCTGAATAATATTTTTCATTTCGCTTGAATATACTGCTGGAATCTTTTTTTTTCGAACTGACTACGCTATTGACCTGGCATGGTCTTTACAGCTTCGCCGGACTACTGCTGCTGGTTATAAGTAAAAATTATAGAAAAGACTAAAGTTACTTACAGTCGTTTACTTAATGAAGGTGTTGTAACGGGCATCATTTTTGGGATTTTTAATATTTCAGCCAAACGAAATGGGTCATATTTTCACTTTAATTCAAATATTTTAAAAAGGTAAAAATATTGATAACGGCAATTACTTTACCTAATAAGTACTATGTATAAAGAGATTTATTATATATAGAGACATTATAAAGAGTTGTTCATCGTCATTTGGTTACACATAGTACACCTACAGTACTTTAATTGTTACCAAACTAAATAGGAAGGAATAGCCATAACATCATTACAATTACTAAGAAATCGAGTATGCTGCCTGCGGATTTTTCCCAGCAATGTAAATATAACATGGAGTTATTCAAGCAAAGAGTGAATCAGTATTGGCTTTGTAAACATCGTAAAACTGATCTCCCCTCTTCAATAGTTATAATTGAGATAAACAGTTTGTAACTTAATTGTAAAAAAACGTTTCATCCATTTTATAAATAGATAACTCGATAATAATGTTTCAAATATATAATGATCAAATATATATATATACAGTGGTGCTCATATAATTAGAAACACTACCTACCAACGGTCCTTGACATTTTGTAAGATACATCAACGCAATTGTTTTTATTTTGAAATGAAACAATAAATAGGACAACAATATGTTCAACAATTTATCATTTATTAGAAAAACAATAAGAAATCCTAGGCTACACAAGTGTAATTTCAATATTACATTACGGACAAACGTTTAAATCAGTTTTAAAGTATGAACAGTAATGGTCAACTAATTAGAAACAACAGCAAAAAAGTATAAAAAACAATATTTTTTTAAGTATTAGTAATTGTTATTTACGAAATAGCTACCTACTATCCACAGCCTACCAATATACATATGTAGGACAATATAACTACCTCAATATCGCAAACGAAGTTGCAAGTAAAAACTAGTATATAATATAAATAATGGGTATTTTGTGTAACAGCATGCAGTACACGAATATAAAACGTTTCTACAGAAGCCAATATATTTATTATGTAAGACATAGAATGTCTCAATCTTTTATATCGAATATTTTCTTGTAATAATATTCCAAATAGCAGATAAATGTTATTACTTTCAATATTTACACGCATATATAATAACAAAATTCACTATATACATTTCTCCATACCTATTGTTATAAATTGATTAGTTTGCCATTTATATTACTTAGATCTGCATACAACAATTACACCGATTAAAACGAAATTTTTTAGTCCAAGTATGTGCGCAAAGAAACGTATATGCTTTAAAATTGATTCGTTTTATTGGATAATCACGCTTACCAACCATTTTGGTACCTCTTTCAACCCTTAACCCTTCCTATTCCGATTACCTCTTCTGTCGCGCGTGTAGCTAAATGAACATGATTACACAAAAATATTAATAGAAAATCTATAGCGCTTTCCAAGTGTTTCAGGACTTTTATTAACACTGGTGAGTGATTGCGATATACTATAATAATTGGGTTTAAAAAATACAATAATATAAAGTCATTGAAAATTTTGCTCTACTCTGAACGCTGGTAGATATAACAAGGTCAATTATTATCATATTATTGTTTATTTATCATTTCACCAGAAGAAGTATTTTCAATAATCATTAATCTTTTATAATTTGTAATTATGTTTTAAAAAATCTGTTTTTCTTTTTTAATAATATAAGAAATAATGTTATAATTAAAAAAAAATGAAAAATAGATATTTTACAAACATTTATTATTTTTATAAAAATTATAATTATTACAAATATTATCATTTAAAATTAATCTTAAATTTAGACTTTCATTAATATCACATGGATGTCAAATTTTAGAAAGTTCTAATTTGTTTTAACTCTATGCCACGGATGCACGGAATAAAGACATACAGACTGACAGGCAGAAATTTTAATTTGAGTAAATAAAAAGACTTAAATTAATCCCATACTACTCGGCAAACGCCAAAGATATCCCTTTCTAATCCTTGTTCGCATGGTGGGTAGTTAACGTAGATTTTTTCACAGTTAATTGGAACGAGTTCTGTCGTTGGAATATTACGAATTTTATCCTGTAAAATAAATAGGAAAACATAAAGTATTTTATTTAGTACATAGATTCGATATTATTCTATTTAAACTTGATTATTAATTGGATTGGGAATGGATTGATAACCAAACGTATATTGAATTGGAAGTTTTGTAATGAAACAGCTTTTGGCGCCGCGTCTTGGCAGTAAAATCGACCACTATGCGGTCACGGTAAACGGCATGACGCTCTGTCATGCTGTCAAGCCACCTCTACGCTACCGCACACAACTTCCTTATGTGTGTGCGCGCATGTACTATATACTTTGTCGCTATTTTGTGTGACCTTTATACTATTTCTATCAAACATTACGTACACTTGATACGTTTTCGGTTATAAACTCTAATATTAACTTAAATGTTCTACATCTACTGGGCATCCCGTGATGGCCAACTTTTTTTATTAGTGTCTCATATGATTGTGTCTAATTGTTTCTAATTTCTTTGCTTCCTTTCGCTACCGCGATATACCAAGTGAAGCATCCCCATCGTAGCAAATCAAATCATGTCATGTTCCAGGATCACGGATGTATACAGGCCGGCATGACACAAACAACTGGGATGGATTTCGATCTCTCCGCGGTCGCCACTATATTTGTAATACAATGCAGTCACTTTCTTGTAAATATATGTATACATATTTAGGTAGTGCTTATTTTTCTTTTGCTATTTAATAGAATTAACACTCCAGTAGTCGCGCGTTCTACAGTTACAGAACGCGTGTGCATTGCATTGTGTTTTTACGTAAGTTAAAGGTCACTGACGCACACAGTCTTAGTATTCCTCTATTACGATGCAATGAACATATTTAGTATCCTTGCAGCGACTAAAGTGGCTACACTTCAAAGAAATATAGCGTCAAAAGTGAATTTCTACGATTGTAAAACGCGCGATCACTCGAGTGATCTTTTTTTTCGTGAGTTGTCGTCGGTGTTTATTTAATGTAAGTATGTTTCTTACCTTTTTTTATGTTATTATGATATGTACAATTTATTTTAAGGTTAGTACTAACTAAAGTAATGTTTTTTTTTCAGATTAATGGCTTTAGGGAGTAGGTATACAAGAGAGAATTTCTAGATGGTTAGAAGATGAAGACACTGATGATGGTGATATAGTGGAGAATGACTATGAAAAAGAAGACTGCTTGGTAGAATCTCCTCAAAACACAGATACAGAACAAGATGGGAGTAAGCACAGAGTACCAATTGGAAAATATCGAACAAGGTAGTCAGAATCCGAAATCCGGGAGCGCGAAACAAGTCTACCAGGAAGCATTGTTATACATGTAACAAGTGGATTTGTCCTGATTATCAGGTGTTTCTCTGTCCCAACTGTGCTAAACATGAAGAAATGGAGGTGGACGACATGAGCGAATAATAAAGATGAGACTTTACAAATAGTTAACATTGTATGTTTCTTTTTCGTTATGTTCAAAGAGTCTGATTTTTAGTTCCTAACATGTTTTATTTGATTATGTTTTGTTTATTATAGTTCTCTAATAAAGTCTTACTCAGTACATAAAAATACATACATAATATAAAATGTAAAATAATACATAAAAATACTTTTCAATTTATGAAACTTTCTTGTAAAACTTTACATTCAAATATTCTACATAAGTAGAGCGCGCGATTACTAACGTCCCAAACCGAGGCGCGCCTAGTGGAGTGTTAAAAAGTCAAATATTCTATTGAATTAATAACTAATAATATGGTGTCAGAGATTTTTTGTTTAAAATGTTATATTTGTAAATGTTAAGAGTACCAATAGGTACACACTTGGAATTATATTTATCTGTGACTAATATTGACGTATGTTCGAAATAAAAAATAAGTGAGTTAAATCTACGAAATTTGTCAATATTATCATGCGTGAACCCATTGGATAATATGGAAATACAACTTACTACTCGCATTTTAATGACGTCCACAGTAGGCTTATCAATCGCTTTAGTAGGTCCTAATTCAATATCCTCTAATTCCTCCTTTGGTTTTGAATGTACGTGCATTGTGTGGCTAACGACAAAAAGCGACACGCAAAGGAATAAAATTTGCCTCTTCATTGTGTGTATTCTTTGTGCCCTTTATTTTTACTTGATGTGTTTCGCTTCTCGACTCCGACTAATATGATGACCGCTAAACAGTTTAGTCGGGTTTTAAACGTTTTATTCGTTATCTTTCTCCCACTTACCGATGATTCGCAGAAGGGAATGTTTGTATGGTGCCAAGCCGACTGAGTCCCTGTTATTCCCGACCATTTGCTTATATTGCGCCTGTTTGCGTATCCACTTTTTCAACGTAGTGATATTTTCAGAAGCACATTGCTTATCATTATCTAATGTTGTACTCGTATTTCTAGGTAAAATGGTACAGTATTGAAAAAAATAAGTTATGATTGAATGTTTGTAACCTCAGAACATTGTCATTTACAAGCCGATTTGGAAAACTCATTTTTATTGGAAAGGAGACATTTTCAGGAGGGACCCATTTTATTAGCATTGAACTTTGGATTCCAAAGATACATCAAGCAATATTTATATAGGTTTATGTATGTATATATAAGCTTAAGTTGTAATGAATGTTTTACAATATTCTTTTTAAATTGGTATTATTTATTTTATAAAAAAAAATTGTCATCTCTAACAAGCACTGACATGTCAATGTGTCAATGTATATGAAAATATGTAATACTTGTCTATTACCTTAATAAACTTTGATATAGAAAAATATCTATACTATATTATAAAAACTGTGATGTAGTATTTTCTACTAAGTTTTGAGCAAAATGGTTTGCAATGACTACTGAGCTTGATATGTAGAAAGTAGCCATGGAAGTATTGTTCACTAAGTAAACTATGTAAGATAGAATGAAAACTAGGGTCTTTTTAATCAATGATATTATAAGCACCTTTTTTTTTTTATACCACGACGGTAGCAAACAAGCATGCGGGCCGCCTAATGTTAAGCGGTCACCGCAGCCTATGGACGTCTGTCACATCGAAAATGTTACATGCGTGTTGCCGACCCTTAAATAACCTATTTATTTTCCCCTTGAAGCATCCCATACTGTAGTCTCCAGGAAAAACTTCAGCAGGAAGCTCATTCCACAACCGGATCGTTCGTGGAAGGAAAC
>MU158844.1:439403-497545 GCA_015888305.1 Antheraea pernyi | reverse complement strand
TCGCGATACAGTGACTCACCTACATCACTTGAACACACATATGAGATTATCTCTCTCACACACATGCACATATATACACATTGTGGGAGGGTTTTGTTTTTTTCCCTCATCGAACTGAATCGAATAGTTTTAGTTCGTTTCATTTGCAATTTCGATTGCATGGTTCACAAATGTATATATGTATGAATAGCTTAGAATAGTTTAGCTAGGACAGACGCGTCTTTTTTCGGTAACAGCCCAAGCCGAGGTGTGCGTGCACCCTTGTGTATGTTACCTAAAACCCAAAATCGGTTGTGTGCCTTAAGCGCCAACCTTAGTAGTCCGGTGAAGCTGTGAAGCCCCTACCAGGTCAATAGCGTAGTCAGTTCGAGAAAAAAAAAAAATCTTCTGTCGCGCGTGTAGCTACACGAACATGGCTACACAAAAATCTTAAAAGAAAATCTATAGCGCTATCCAAGTGCTTCAGGACTTTCACTAACACTGGTGAGTGATCGCGATGTACTATAATAATTGAGTCCAATAAAATAAAGTAATTGAGTATTTTGCTCTACTTTGAATAGATATAAAAAGGTACCAGTTATTATCATATTATTGTTTAATTAACATTTTACTAGAATATTTTTAATAACCAGTAATCTTTTATAATTTGTAATTACGTTTAAAAAAATGTGTCTCTTTTGTAATAATATACCAAATAGATGTTATAATTTTAAAATATGTTAACAAATGAAAAATAGTTATTTTACAGACATTTATTATTTTTCAAAAAATTATCAGTATTACAAATATTATCGCTTAAAATTAATCTTAAATAAAATTAGACTTTCATTAATATCACATGGATGTTATATTATAGGAAGTTCTAATTTCTTTTAACTCTATACCACCGACGCACGGGGTAAAGACATACAGACAGACAGGCAGAAATTTTAATTTGAGTAAATAAAAAGACTTAAATTAATCCCATACTTCTCGGCAAACGCCAAGGATATCCCTTTCAAATCCTAGTTGGCATGGTGGGTAGTTAACGTAGGATTTTTCACAGTTAATTGGAACGAGTCGTGTCGGTGGAATATTACGAATTACATCCTGTAAAATAAATAGAAAAACATAAAGTATTTTATTTAGTACATAGATTCGATATTATTCTATTTAAATTTGATTATTAATTGGATTAGGAATTGATTGGTAACCAAACGTCTATTGAATCGGAAGTTTTGTAATGAAACGGCTTATGGCGCGTCTTGGCAGTAAAATCGACCACTATGCGGTCACGGTAAACGACATGACACTCCGTCACGCCGTCAAGCCCCCTCTACGCTACCGCACACGACTTCCTTATGTGTGTGCGCTGCACGCATGTACTATAACTTCGTTGCTATACTCTGTGTCCTTTATACTATTTCTATCAAACTACATTAAGTACACTTGATACGTTTTTGGTTATAAACTCTAATAATGACTTTAATGTTTTACATCTACAGGGCATCCCGTGATGGCCAACTCTTTTTATTAGTGTCTCATATGATTGTCTAAATGCTTCTTGTTTCTTTGCTTCCTTTCGCCACCGCGATATATCAAGTGAAAAATCCCCATGGTAGCAAATAAAATCATGTCACGTTCCAGGATCACCGATGTATATCCAGTAATGTATATCCAAACGGAGCTGTAGCCGTGGTAAGGTGACTGTACCAGATTGGATCATTACCATCATACCACCACTATGACCTTTTTTAAATTCTATATATATATAAGGCTGCTGAGAACCTTACAGGCCGCCATGACACAAACAACTGGGATGGATTTCGATGTCTCCGTGGTCGCTACTATATTTGTATTACAATGCAGTCATTTTCTTGTAAATATATGTGTACATATTTATGTAGTGCTTGTTTTTTTTTCTATTTAGTAGAATTAAACAAGTCAAATATTCTATTGTTTAATAACATGGGATCAGAGATTTTTTGTCTACAATGTTATGTTTATAAATGTTAAGAGTACCAATACACACTGAGAATTATATTTAACTGTGGCTAATATTGACGTATATTTGAAATAAAAAATAAGTGAGTAAAATCTAAGAAATTTGACAATATTTACATGTACCCATTGGATAATATGGAAATACAACTTACTATTGGCATTTTATCGACGTCCGTAGCAGGCTTCTCAATCGTTTCAGCATATCCTAATTCAATATCCTCTAATTCCTCGTTTGGTTTTGAATGTACGTGCATTGTGTGGCTAACGACAAAAAGCGACACGCAAAGGAATAAAATTTGCCTCTTCATTGTGTGTATTCTTTGTGCCCTTTATTTTTACTTGATGTGTTTCGCTTCTCGACTCCGACTAATATGATGACCGCTAAACAGTTTAGTCGGGTTTTAAACGTTTTATTCGTTATCTTCCAACCACTTACCGAAGACGTCACAGATTCCCAGAAGGGAATGTTTGCATGGTGCCAAGCCGGCTGAGTCCCTGATATTCCCGAACATTTGCTTATATTGCGTATTCACTTTTTCGACGTAGTGATATTTCCAGAAGCACATGGCTTATCATTAACGAATATTGTACTCGCATTTCTAGGTAAAATGGTATACAGTGTTGAAAAAATTACGTCATGGTTTGTCAATTTCTCTTAAAAGCTTAGAGGATCCTTATTTAATATATTTGCGAGATTATTTAAAAACGAAATACGTAAATTTTATAATGTAATCTTTGAACTTACCATATGTCTCATTTTGTTGATTTTATGTAGTCTCATTATTTAACGAACTTCAAAGTTACCTCAAAACTTAATCATTTATAAACATATTTGGAAAATTCATCTTTATTGAAAAGAAGATATTGTCAGAAGAGGCCCATTTTATTGGTATTGAATCTTGGATTCCGAAGACATACCATGCAATACTTATATAGGTTTATGTATGTATTTATAGGTTTAAGTTCTAATGACTGTCATACAAGAAATTATTTTTAATCGGTATTATTTATTAAATACAAAATTATATTTTCTTCTGTACAAGCGTTCTATATTAACCATACTGTTATAAAAATACACGTTATTAGTTGGTTGTGTATAAGTAAAATAGAACTTAACATAAAATTAACTTAACATTTTATCCATATAAAAAATCCAGGAGACGAATATATAATGTATCTTCAAAATATCAATCATCAATATGTACAATGAGTTAAACATTTTGTATAAAACAACCAAACACGGTTGATCTCATTCATACCTACTGATAAAGAAAGATCTTATTATGTAGCGCTACTGTAAAACTTATACCTACTGAATCACTCTTTACTTGAATAACTTCTTGTTATATTTACATACTAGCCCCTGCCCGCGACTTTGTCCGCGTAGTAATAGTTACTACTCTGGGTTAACGCTGACACGCAGCAGAAGCTCTCAAAATGAAAAAAACATCTCGATTTTGAAACATTTTTCATCTGTGCTCCGCTCCTATTGGCCTTATCGTGATGACATATAGCCTATAATCATTCTCGATGAATGAGTTATATAACACTAAAATAATTATTCAAATACGGCCAGTAGTTCCTTAGATTACCCCCTACAACGTAACGTCACAAACTCACAAACTTTACCTCTATATAATATTATTATAGATGGTATAGAAGTATAGATTGGGGAAAAATCCGCAAGCGGTAAACTGAACTTCTTAGTGACATATAATTATATTATTCATTGTTCGTGGCTATATCATTCTATTTAGTTGTGTGACAATGTTGTTGAACAATTTTTTATAATGTGAACACAGTACTTACTATACAGAGTCACTGCGAAGTTGCAAACTATAAAATTTTTATGTGTGTTTAATAATTACTAATAACAATATATGTAATTAATTCTATATTGAACTATAAATTTTCCTAATAGACCGAAAATAAAATAAATAACACTCGTCTATTACCTTAATAGATTTTGATATATATAAATATCTATATTAAATTAAATTGAACAAAGCTTATACTTTCACTTCATTTAATAATGATATATATAAAAATCGGGCAACAAAATGCGGGTCTGGCTTTGTGTATCCTAGCCGAAAATTTGTGATGTTATATTTTATACTAAGTTTTTTAGCAAAATAGTCTGCAATGGGTACTGAGCTTAATAATTACAAAGTAACCATAGAGGTATTATTCACTAAGAAAATTATGGTAAAACTAGGGTCTTATTAATCAAAGATAATAATAAGCACATTTTTACTTATAATAAATATTATATGATTGTATACTGTAATAATATTTAGTGAAGCATCGTTCAAGCACATTTGTAAAAATATAATTATGCGTATATACACTGGATCAAACTTCTGCGAATTATTTAAATATTTATTTACCTAATGCTTAAAGCGAACACATATCTTATCAATGATATTATGCCATGTTAGAAAACCGAATAAGGTACATTAAAAAATGACGTTAAGTGTTTACAAACACTACAATCAAAGATATTGTATAAAAAATATATTTGTCAAATAGTCCTTAGAATTTAAATCACGCCATTCGCAGGCGATATGTAATCTTTATTATTATTATCTACAGCTTTGGTAGTTCAGAGAATTCGAAGAAATAACAATCGTGCCTTTAAAAATTATAAATACACTAGCGACCAACCTCGACTTCACGTAGGTGCACACATTAATTACCATTAATATACACATTAATGTACCATAAGTGTCTAAACAATCGAGGTACACTTTTTCAGCGTTAATGTTCAAAGTCCCAAAGTCACAAAAGCTACGTATAATTCTTTACACACGACTGTAAGTTTAAGAGCGCCATGTCAAGTTGGTTCTGGTCTTAGAAGGTTATTATAGGGTGAATCAATATGTGAACGATGGCGATGTCTGGAATTTACTCCTCTCTCAGAATGCACTAAAAACTATTGTAACTTTAATTACTTTTTAGAAATACATATATATATTCTCCAAGTTCAAAACTACCTCTATTATAAATTTTGGGGTGTAAGGGGTGTCGAATAACATATAAGACTTGAGACACTCAAACCAACCTCACCTGCACGTGCTGAATAACGAACGAGGCAATGGCGAAAGCGGGGTGGTAGGGTTTTACAGCCTGACTGGGACGCAACCACCATGTATATGGCGAAGAAACCCGTCATAGTGATTCGCTTCTGCGTGTCGCGTTTCGGGATCATCCTGTGCATATCCAGTTTTTTGCAGGCCGGCATGACAGCGGCGACCGGCATTGGATAGTGTGTCACTCGGTGGTTGCCATTGTTTTTGGATTGTACTGTGCTTACCATACCATCAGGCAAAGTGCAGTCATTTTGCCGCGCTACAATAAAAAATTTCATTGCGATCCGTGCAGAAGTTTAGTCATACAAACTTGACAAACAAAATTATTTTCGCAGTTATGATATCAATGTTAATCTACACTAATATTATAAAGAGGTAGAGTTTGTGACGTTGTAAGGGGTAATCTCAGGAACTACTAGTTCGATTTGGAAAATTCTTTCAGTGTTATATAGCTCATTTATCAGGGAAGGTTATAGGCAATATATCATCATGCTAAGACCCATAGGAGCGGAGCAGCAATGAAGAATGTTGCAAAATCGAGGTATTTTTTCCTTTTCAGAGCTTCCGCTGCGTTTTAACGCAAAATAACCATTCCACGCTTATGTATTACCGCCCAACGAAGTGGGCACGGGTCGGCTAGTTGTGTATAAATATAATAAAAAAATGGCAACGGATCAATGAAATTCAAGAACAAGTAGCCTAGAACCATCTACGAAAAACTCCGCATCGAATGGTCGTAGTCATGTACCAATAGTAATTTTGCTGTGGTTAAGCATCAAAGGAACTATATTATATACTACCTGAACCGTGCCCACTTCGTTGGACGGTAAACATTTATAAAAAAAAAATACTTTTAGTGACAAATATAAAAGTTAGACATGTGCTGTCGCTGAATTTTTTGTAGGCATTATCAAGCTCTACAACTTCTCTGAAACTCAATCATATATCTCTCATCGTTAAGGCAGCGTTCGTTCGACCGTTTTTTCTCCAACTTTCTTTGCAAATCCAACTTCCACAAAAAAGTCTATTCATTTTTCGCGTTAATATTATAGCCTATGACACTCACAAATAACGTGGCTATCTATTGGTAATATAATTTTCAAAATCGGTTTTGTAGCTTCAGATGTTACCCCCTACAACGTCACAAACTTTATCTCTTTATAATATTAGTAGAAGATATCTAGATATAATGTCATCACAATTCATGATTTAGGACTGTTCACTGCTCCAGTTCTAAAAAACTCTTTTGTATTAACTTCGCGAATGTTATGAATGACGCAAGGTTATACGAAATCGATAACAAAACTTATGCAATACATTAAAAAGTGTACTAATAAAGTGAACACTGACTAATTTTCTAAGGAAATTCTGAATCAAAGAACAGGGGAAGTTTGTCATCATCGATATCGTTTGTAACATTTATAAACTGATAGATGCAAGATACGAATTTCTTGGGAAGAATATGCAATTGAATTGTAATGTTGTCATACATATATAGGTAACAATATTATTATTATAATCGATATAATTTGTTTTCTTCATTTTATTCTCTGTCTGTTCCTATCGATTAAAATCAATCTACGTTTAAAATGTATGTTAATTATCCGGATTAATCGTAGCTAATTTAACGGTTGAATCGATTTTAACGTAAATTTCACTGTTACGAACAGAGTTTTCCACAGTGTTATTTAGCCTATATTTCACTGTACTTTTCATTAAGGCCAATTTGACATAATATATTAACATTATTAATATATATTCAGTTAACATTTCTTGTCGAGTATTTGCTAGTAACGTGTTAACTATTCGCTCTAACAGTTTCGTGTCACTTACTCTATAGGGCTTAGTTTTGTGATAATGAAAAAAATATTATCTCAATATATATATATATATAGTAGCACGGCAAAATGACTGCACTGTGCCTGATGGTAAGCACAGTACAATCCAAAAACAATTATAATCATCGAGTGACACACTATCCATTGCCGGTCGCCACTGTCATGCCGACCTGCGAAATGCTGGATATGCACAGGCTGATCCCGAAATGTGACCCGCAGAAGCGAATCACTATGACGGGCTTTTTCGCCATATACATGGTGGTTGCGACCCAGTCAGGCTGTAAAACCCTACCACCCCGCTTTCGCCATTGCCTCGTTCGTTATTCAGCAGGGTGCACCACGTGCAGGCGAGGTTGGCTTGAGTGTCTCAAGTCTTGGATGTTATTCGACACCCCTTAAACCCCAATATTGATAAGTGATCGTCTAATGGTCGAAATTCGACTATAATTTTTTCAAGTTTTATTATTGAGGGATCAAGGGTTACAATATTATTGCATTAAGGGAGAAACGAATGAATATTTCGTGTGCGGTCAGGGATCGCCCATCAGAAATGAAATTGTTTAATGCACCTAGTAGGAAACCAAATCAATCAGTTTCTTGTAATATATTGGGAGAAATATTTAATATATTGGGAGAATTATTTACTAACAATTAGATATACGATACGAAATGCGACAGTGAATTTGTTTTTTGTTACGCTCCCACACCTTAAATACTCAACCGACCATAATGAAATTTTGGATACAAGTTGTCCGTTGAAAATACTGTTTACTGTAAACTATTTGTTATTTCCGAAGGATATTTCATATATACATGCCGCGAGCTAAAGCTAAATAAAAATAAGTTATAATAAAATTTACACGCGTTCACTATTGGGATTAAACAATCGGCAGCGCACAATGCTCGTCTGGTCGAATTTCGCTACTAGCACGCACTCATATACAATAGAATGAGAAAGAGAGAGTCGCACCTAGGGCGTAACGTTCTTTCCTTACGTGACGATTTCTACCAGTCAACTCCTACCGCAAACCTCTTTAAGGAACTTCGTTCTAAATTTTTTTATCTAGTAGTGTTTTCTCTTAATAAGTACTTTTCTAAATAACCAGAAACAACATAGGTTTATCTGATTATTTTTAATATTGAGGCGCGTATAATAATAAAATGATAACGCTTTCAATCGTCTGTACATTTCGCCGTACCTATAGTTATAAACAAATTTGTTTGTCATTTTTATTACACTATCTCCGCTCAAAAATGCCGATTCGATAAATATGGAATATCTTGTTGCCTGTCAAAAGATAAAAGTAAACTAATATTTCTTCTAAAAGTAAACAAACGTGGACCTTGATATCAAAATATAATAAATTAAGGAGGTTGTGCCCAGAAAAGAGCGCGCCTTGCGTGCATGATTAATCTGAACAAAAATATTTTTACTAAATTCTACGCGGTCGAAGTCGGGGGTAACAATTAGTTTCAAATAAACGTAGCCTAAATTACTCATTATAATATCAGCTATCTACCAGTGAATCTCCTGTCAAAATCAATCCAACCGTTTTGAAGATCAGCTAGAACAAACAGACAGACAGAAAATTTAAAAAATCTTTTTTTGTATAACTTCCGTATACACTTTCATACGCATTTAGTAATACGCTGTTATTTTAACATTATAAACAGAAACTTTAATGTTATTCATACGTATAGATAGGTTTATACTTTACCCATGATCTCACATGATGTCCTATAGTGGATTTTTTTTTCAAACTGACCACGCTATTGGCCTAGCATGCGTTAACAGCTTCACCGGACTATCAAAGATAGTAAAACGTTTAACTTAAAGGAATTAGTGTATTCTATTTGCGTGGCGATAGATATTCCACTTGATAATGACCCCTAACACTATGCTACGATTCTTTCTTCTCATTGAAGGCTTGATTTTGTTATATTATTCCAGTCCACGACAAACGGCGCGGTGTCCGAATAAGCTTCCATCGAATCGCACGTTTGAAAAAAATATCCTTAGTAAGAATCGAGTAATAAAATAAAATACGATAAATTCATAACTAACTTTGCCAACTGTGAACTGAAAGTGGATGTGATGTTTTCAATATTATTAAATATCATTATAACCAAGAATTATAGGATTCAAAAGGCATAAAGTAATGAGTATATTCTATTATTAGGGGGTGGTAGGATTTTAAAGACCGACTGGGTCGCGACCACCATGCATGTAGCGATAAAGCCCGTAATAGTGATTCGTTCTGCGCGTCGCGTTTCGGGAGCAGCTCATGCATATCCAATAGTAAATGACTTTCGCCGGGGCTCGGGTACCGGTGAGGTGATTAACACTGGTCACCTCTGGACACGGACGGAGGTTGTTCGCTCACGCAGACCGGCATCAGCGGCGACCGGCGAGGGATAACGCATCTCGCGGTAGTCGCCATTGTTTTTGTATTGTACTGTGGCACTGTGGCACCAGGCACAGTGAAGTCATTTTACTGTGCTACAATAAAATAAAAAAATTGATACTACATTATCTGTACCAGCGCTTGTTTCTTCATAAAAGATAGCACCGTGCATTATCTTCCTGTAACTAACAGATTATGCAGCGCCGACTGTAGTATCTCTTAGGAAGCAAGATTTTTGAAGTGAAACTTCTCGAGCCGCGTTGAGTGATTTAAAAAAAGATATTTCGTAGAGGAAAACGTATGGGTTCGGGCCACCAATGACCTTGAGATGCTTGTGACGCGTCACCGATGACTTTGACATGCACGTGACACGCTGCGCTTGCCCCAGACCAACGACGCGTAGTATAGTGAAAATTAAAAAAAGAACACAGTTTTCAATTGCTTTGAGTTTTCATTTCTGTCGACAGTCCTTATAATAATAATAATAACATTTATTTCAGACTCATTGTTACATCCATATTTGTGAGTACAACTACAGGTTTAAAAAAATAGTGTTAGTAATAATAATAAAACAGAAAAATTAATTATAAACAAACACACAGAACACAGGATATAACATTAAGCGGCAGATCCGAGTGGATCCTCCGGTGATGGTGAAAATTCACTGTACGACTGCATGAAGCCGTATCCAGCGAGCCAGCATCGGAGAGTCCCACAGGTCCACCAAGGCACATAGTGGGCTGTTGGGGCTGTCGCGCGTGCGACGCATGATAGAAGCGCACCGTTTGTGCATGATCGCCGCAAAGCCGTCAATATCAGCATCCGCGGACATCGCGGAGGCGCTGCAGTGGCGCGGCAGCCCCATCAGCACCCGGAAAGCGTTATTATATTGAACGTGCAAATCACTGTATGCCCGTTGCATATATTTTATGATTACCACGACTTTCTTTTAAATTTGACACTGATATTTATATTTTAGTCAATTTAAACAGTATGTATCTATTATAGCTTATATGTTATTCTGGTGTATAAACTCTAATATTATTTAGTTTTATCAATCAGTTTAGTAATTTTTGTGTGATAGATTAATAAACATCCATACAACCTGCCTTAAAAATTCTATAGCAAACAGCTCATTTATTACATTCAATTTATAGTATCGACGAGCTGTATGTTGATCAAATAACAACAAGGACGTGTCTTAAAACTTAAGACTGTCGTTTTGAATACCACGATAGTAAATAAATCTAGTACCATCTAGTACGATAGTAAAATATATACATTCAGAGAACAAAATCGTTCACAAAGTGTGAGGCTCAATTAAATCGCCGATGTCGAATTTTAATACACCTATTTAACCTTTATTTTGTTGATCACTGTTTTTATATATAAAATTCCACGCGGACGAAATCGCCAGCTCACAGTATACAGAGTGGCAAATGTATTAAAACTTGAAATTCTAGTAACAAAGTTAACCCTTAAGATATTTACTATCGAGACCCTTGAAATATTTCTAATTCGGTATTATTTCCGTTGTTGTCTTCATTATAAGAATGTTTCTTTAAAATTAGACTTCCTTATGACGTTTTACTTCACCGTCTGACGATAGTACTTACTTTATAACAAATACAACAATATGATGCCAGTAAAATACGTGAATTCTGTGAAAATGTGTGATACATATCAAAACGCGAATCAGCTGACGTGAAGTCTTGACCTATTTATGATATAGCACTTTTTTTCTGAGAATGCGTGGGTAACAACAGTATGTATATTTGTAAAACAACAATTATATATTGAGGAATACTATAATTAATGACAGCTTTTAACGTTTATCGTAATTCAACCAATGGGACTCGTTTATTTCTTTCTCTCTTCGACGTATACATTGTAGATTACTTCCCATAACTTCGTTCGGTGGGCAGGTGTCTTTATCTGTAAATTGAAATCCTTTAATTTATATTTATATATATATACGTATATACATATTATAAAATAAAGTCCTCTATCACGTCTGTCTGTCTGTCTGTTCGCAATAAACTCAAAAACTACTGAACGGATTTTCATTTGGATTCCACCAATAGATAAAAGTGATTCACGAGGAACGTTTAGGTATAATTTGCTTAGTTTTTTTTTTATTATCAGGGCACCGAACAACGTCCGCCGGGCCCGCTACTGTATTATACATATATTATTTTAGTTTGTTTGTCGAACTGACTATGCTATTGGCCTAGCAAGGGCTTAACAGCTTCACCGGACTACTAAGTCGAGCGCTTAAGGAATTCAGCCGATAATCATTATAGATATGTTTACTTTTTTTTAATTAGATTTAATTAGATTTATTTCTGTATATTATATAAAGATAATTATATAGACATAAAATATAAGAATGCCTTTCTCTAGCTACACTCATAATACAAATGTTAAAAATATTTCTTTTAATTAGAATAGCCATATCTGGATATTTAAATTTAAACGTAACAAAGCTACATAAACTCAAATCATTTATATATTACTAATAGTCTATAGTTTATTGAATTAACTGTAATATACATCATAGTGTTACGATACATACATAAACGAATATCTTATGGTTTTTAAGCCAAAAGCATATGAATGAAATAAAGAAAAAACACACCTTCTTAGATACAACTATATTTTATTAGTCATTATTGTATTCATGTAAAATACGCATACACAAATTATATATAAAAAAACAAATTACTTTCTAATGGTGTGAACATTACTTTTGTCTAAGATTTTAATCGGGGTATATTTCTTAACATGTACATCCACATTGCCCTTAATGTGAGCAAGATTTGAACTAGAGGTTACTTCTTCTTTTCCTGGTGACATTAGTCCTGTGTTAAACATGTTCCCATAACTTTGATCCTCGCTAATAGAGCCTCGAGTTACCTGTAGAGAACACGTAAAAAGAAGGGGCACTGGGGCCACCATATGCGGATCATGATATAGTGCGTGAGGCATTTCGTAGACGGGTGGGATACTGGCTCTTCGAAAATAAGGGAAAGGCATCGTTGGTAAAATATTTTGCATAACAGCATCGTGAGTCAATTGCGCCAATAACTCTTCGTCACTGGATCTCATTGGTCGTACGGGTGACATGAATAAATTGTGAGAATTATATCCATCTAAATTATAATTCATAGCTTTTTCTTGCGGTATCATCTTGTTGAAATACATAGGGTATACCGCAGGAAGAGAACTCACCGAGGGCATTTGGTCTAAAGGATATGAAAAAGGTAAATCACCATCTGAAACCGCATCGTTGAAAGGTATATGATCTTTTAATATTCCAGAATAATCTTCTTTCGGCATCCACTGTTTGTACCAAATTATAGGTAAAGGTACTTCTTTGTTTACCTCGGTGGAATAATTCTCGATAGGTGTGAGGTTTTGATCGAAGTTTGTTTTCACAGCCGGTGGTATCTGATCTCCCTTTGAAGATTCATGGTTATCGTTTGTTGTAAGTAGGTGTGAGTCTTCGCTGAGTTGAGACGGTAAGCTTGGAGCATATTGTGTCGCTTGATTTTTGTCTTCACGACTAACGCCCTTATTTTCATTCGAATTTTCTTTATCAGTGCCTTCGCAATTTGTAAGCGCGTTGTGGGTGAATATAAGAATCACAAGAACTGTTAGTAATTTAATTAATTTTTCCATTGTACTTTTTACGCTGTTGCTGCTAGTAAAGCCTTATTACGAATATTAAATTAACCACAATTTCAGTTTACATTCTAGTGTTGCAACAATAGTCAAATTACAATAATCAGCTAAATGAAGCCCATGTCAAACCCGAACCCGCATATCTGTACCCACGATATAAAACGGACATAAGTTATATAAGGGAATCAAGTTGCAATGTACTTATGCATACTATGCATAAAATATCTCAGCATAACGTCGTACCTATTTTATATTGGTTCAGTAAAAATACTAAAATATCGTTTATTATCCGATTAACGTATATCATATGAAATATGTCGTTGTAATATTTGGAAATCATTAACAAATTTGTATTCCTGTTGATTATATATATATTAATTTATTACCTACATTTTTCAGGAAACCCTGGGATCCATCAACGCATAGACTGATAACGTGGGAGGCTATTATTATGATCATACCAGTGCCACTTCCCTATAACCATTATGATATTCTGAGCTGACATTAACGTGTCAAAAAATCACCATTTTTTTTTTCTCGAACTGACTACGCTATTGACCTGGTAGGGTCGTCACAGCTTCACCGGACTACTATTAAAAAATCACCAAAGACGTTGGACCTACTTAATATCGGTTTGTCGATTTAACAAAAATATATACATACTAGCAGTTACCCGCGGCTTCGCACGCGCTTTTTTAAAATGTATTAAAGAAGTGTAAAATTGTGAGTAGGTATGTACATTACAGAAATGCTTTTTCAAAAACATTTGTAACTACGACACGCACGCCATCTACTGTAACATGCAAAGTGTATGTTAGATATATGAATACCAACAGTATATCGAATGGGATGTGATTTATCATCAGCAACATACCTGGAACTTTAACCTACTATGTACCACACTCAGTGCTCACTAACACTATATAAGGAACTAGTGCAAATTTTAAGCTATACATTATCGAACAATACGTCTTAAATCTTTTTGCCCATATTGTCGATATAATTAAGTTATTTTTATACGTTGCTATAATTACTGTGTTATGTAGACGCATACGCGGTAAATAAAACAAAATGGCCGCCAAAGTGGCCAAAAAGATGATATAATTCAAATTACATATGACTTTCAATTA
The DNA here is from genome assembly GCA_015888305.1 of Antheraea pernyi. Classification (NCBI taxonomy): domain Eukaryota; kingdom Metazoa; phylum Arthropoda; class Insecta; order Lepidoptera; family Saturniidae; genus Antheraea; species Antheraea pernyi. Next base: position 483,416 of record MU158844.1, on the reverse strand, counting down.
TGTATATTTATTATTGGAGTCTCCAGTAAAGCACACGTCTCACACGATTGTTTACAATAAACAACATATTTTTGATCAACAGGCAAGAGTTCGTCACTACATATTACTACATAGTGTAAAACAAAGTTTTCTGGCCTGTCTACAGAACGGATTTTCATGCCGTTTTCACCAGTAGATATATTGATTCATGGGGAAGGTTTAGGTATAATTTGTCAAGGGTTTCTTTTTATTATCGGAGCGGGACAACGTCTTCCGAACCCGCTAGTTTAAAATAAAATAGCTCAGTAGTTAGTTATCTACCCGTAAAGGTCCCGTGAAAATCGGTCCAATCGATTAGGGGATAGTAGAATATTGCGGACGAAGTCTTGAGTAAAGAAATAAAATATTCTAAATAACTTCTTATAAGGTGAGTTATAAATGAAACTCCACTGCGGCCGAAGGCCAAAAAAAGCCTAAATTACTTTTTATGATGTCTGCTATCTACCAGTGAACACCCCGTGAAAATTGGTCAAACCATTTTGCAAATAGCAGTGCGGACGAAGCCGCGGACAAATTACATAGAATATATCAACCGCTATAATTTCGGTTATCTGCCAGTAAAATTTCCGTTAAAATAGGTCCAACCGTTTTGGAGATTACCCGTAACAAACAAACAAACAGGCAAAATATTTCTAAATAAAGACGAAATATAAAAAAAAATTTTGGGCATTTGTAGCCATATCCATTCATCAAAAAGCTATTTTAATTTTACATACACACACTTTATTTTTATATAATACGTAATAGATTAGAAATAAAAAGTTGGAAACAAAACTATCGTAGAATAAACTTTTTGAACAGGAAAACAAAATAAACTTTGAAAATATTTGCTATAAAAACTTACCACGTTACCATGGCAACATATATAATACTAACGCTAACATGTACCGAAAGCGAAAGGAAAAAAATGCCCGATTTTGAAACATTCATTAATGCTCCGCTTCTATTGGTCTTAGCGTGTTGATATATACATAGGTATCTAAAACCGAAAGATTTTCTCAAACGGACCGGTAGTTCCTGAGATTAGCGCGTTCAACCATACAAACAAAAAACTCTTCAGCTTTATATGTTAGTAAAGATATTAAATACTTATCCAAATTGACAATCTTGTTAACAATGAAACATTAAATCCCTTTGAAAGTGTTTATTCAACTTGTGATGCCTTAAAATATATGATTTTTATTAAAACTACGTACACGGAGAATCAAAGGTTATTTATTTGTCTTTAGTAATCGTATTCCTAATATCATTCTTTATTGCTTATTGTCTGTAATAAGCGTCGTTGTTTGCTTTGTGGTTGATATTTGATTTGCTGTCATACTGGGAATTTGGGTAGGCTTCTTTATTTCCCGTTTGTTTGGAAAGAAAGTAAAATCATCTTCTGTTCTGTATGCAGAAGGACCGTATCCTGTAGGAAGTGCTTTTGCTAAGCTACCCGATGTCACTGACGGAGCACAACTGATTAACAGTGGAATACTGCAACTGCCAACATTTGCATTAGGAAATAGGCCAACTGTATTCGACCCTGAACTTGAACTACTTCTACTCAGTGGTCCCATAGCAGGTCCGTTCGCTGCTCTTGCATTCTCTTGTGAGAGTTTCCAGTGACTGTGGTGGTGGTTCATAGGTCGAGTTGACCCATCAACAAAGGACATACTATGACTTGAATGATCGTGCTCTTTATCTACATTAACAACATGCATATGGGGTCCCATCCTATTGAAATTATTCGATGCTTTCATTGTGCCTGTCAGTTGAGACGGATTGTCGAAATGGCTGTTGTCTGCTCTGAAATCATTTTGATTATTAAAATTCTCAGCTTGTTTTACTAAAGTTGTTTTTTCGAAGTTGGACATCTCTTCTGGTGACCACCTCATGGCAACATGTTCACTTGTTTCTTGTGGCCTTGTGTTAGAAATGGCAGGAAATTTCGCTACTGAACTGGTTTCAGTTTCTTTTGGCTTAAAAGCTGTTATAAAAGATTGTTGATTGTTTTCACTTGTCTCACGACCTTTGTTCATAAAATTGTCGGGGTGTTGAATTTTTCCATGAAAGTGATTTGATTCTGAGTTGGTCAAAAATTTTGTTTTCGAATTTGTATTGTCCATTTTTTTGTTGTGTATCAATGATTCTCTTAACTGTTCGTCCCGTTGAAACTGTTCCTCAAGCTTTGTGCTTTCTTTTGCGGCATCAATATCATTACGTTGTTCTGTAACGAATTCTATTTCTGTTCTATCATTAAATTTTGGATCTCCATTGCTTAAATTATGTGTAACAGTTGCAGACGATAATTCATTTTTGTATTGTATTTTGTGGAAATCATTTTTTGCCTGCGCTGAATGTGTATGTGTAGATGTAAGTTCATTATTTGATCCAGCTGTGTCCATGTCTGTTTCTAAATTATTATTTGGTGTCGGTTCTTTTTTAATGAGCTTATCTTCAACTGTTTTCATATTCATAGACTCACCTTGCATAAACGTAGGATCAGATTGGTCTATCTTTGAAATATCTAATTCAGTATTTCTGTTATTCATATTATCAGGTAGAGGTCTCTTTGAAAGCTGAGATATTTGTTCATTGTGCCTATTTTCAAAATGACCACTCGTCATAAAATTTCTGTCTGTAAATTCTGTTTCAGATTCATTCACAGCTGTTGCTGAGGGATTCAAGTCGTCTTCCAAATTGTCGTTTTCTTTTGCATCTTTTTCTTTTGGTTTTATTTTTATTATTTGACTACTGCACTGCATGTCTTCATCCATGTCATGATCAGTAGTATTTTGCTGTTCATCTTTGTTTCTTAATTTGTTCATACTATTTTCCTGGACAGCTTCACTGTTATTATTTTCAGAATTTTCAAATTCTTCCAACGACATACTGTGAGCAGAATTTCTGAAACTATCTTCTATGTTTCTGACTATATCAACATTTTTTTGTATGTTCTCCATGGCTTCCTTCCATTGAGCAACTCTTTCTTCTTCAGACTTAGCTACAGTTACATGAATGTCATGCAATTCATCTGCATCTTTTAATGTAGTGCTATGAAAACTCATTGACTCTAAATTTCCAAAATTCTCGTGAATATGTTCAAGAGCTTGCCTTGCTGTAACAATATCTTTGTGCACTATTTCATCTATGCTAGGGCCTTCTTTTTTAGTTTCTGCCAACTTCATATCTTGCTTCATGTCCATTTTTTTAAGATCACGCTCCAAATTTGCTATAGCTTCCTTTGCCATAATAAGACTACGTTTCATTTCTTCTTCCGACATACTGTGATTGTTGATATCTTCAATAGTCGAACTTGTCATTCTCATTGAATTTGGTACTAGCTTTTCATCGCAAAGTTTTACTTTCACTTTCTCATTACAGTTTTCATGAGAAGTAGAATGTTCTTTTTCTTCGTCTGAATCTCGATATAGGTGGTAACCTACTTTTTTCTTCACAATTATTGGTTTCTTAAAAGTTAAACTTCGTGCCATCGGTAAAGTGAAATCCAAGTCTTGGTCATGTGTAGTACTTCTTCGTGCCATCGGTAAAGTGGAGTCCAAATCCTGGTCATGTGTAGTACTTGTTCCAATATCAGAAAGTTTTTCGAAATCCTTGCTTGTTTGTGGAGACTTTTTTTCTCGTATTAATTCGATTAATGGAGACCACGTTGTCGATGTAGTATCATGAAAACTCTCTTCTGGTAGAGTTGGAGCTGCTGTGATGACACACACCAAAGCAGATAGCACTACCAACGTCTCCATCCTGTACAACCGATGAAGTATATGGTGAAGAAAATAATTTTGATATAGAATTTATACTACTTGAACGTGTAAAGATTGCGGTTTACGGTTAAATTTAAACAAAACGTGCCTGTATATCGTTATAATTAAGATTCACTCCGAATGCTTAGCCAGCATCTTCCAACGTAATACAGTCAGCTACAAATTATTATGTCAAATATTTTTTTATTTTCTCAGCATCATATAATTACTTTGTATATAAGACAGCTTTTGGCATAGCCGCCATATTTGGAAATAAATATCGATACAAGTAGAGCATGTTAAGCGATTTATTATTAAATATAAAATGACAGTAATCAAAAGAATGTTATTCCTTGATTAAGAATTTCTTGATGAAATATGTTATTTATTTGATACTCTAAACTAGTAGGAACGTTGTGTATATCCAGTTTATTCAATATTCGAATATTGCTTTTAACGTAATAGTTTATGTACGTTTTACGTAATATACTATGTACATAATGCCACAATACTGACAGAATCCCATAAATCAACACAATTATACAATCCTAAAATTGTATATCGTATTATTAAATTCTACAAATTATCTTTTGGTGTATTATTATATTAATAATATAGATATTAATAATATTGGAATTTGTCCACAAATATTATGTACCGAGTGTACATCAGAAAGATACTTGAAACAATTCGAAGAACGTGATTAAGCATTGTTATCGTTACAGTTAATTGTAATTGTATTTTTCCTTTATGTCACATATATCTTCACGGCGATTAAACGTTTTTGGCGTAAATAAACAGATTAAAAGTCACTGAAAGTGTCTTTTTTTAATTTACTATTTGTTACGAGTGCGTTAACATAAAATACATTTCTATTTATGTTACATAAAGCACCTTAACATACTGATTTAATTAAATGTTTCTCGGAAAGAAAGTACAAATAAAATAAAATAATTATTAAGGAACTTTTTAATGATTAACAGTAATCGAGAATAAAACTTAAAAAGAAACCGACCTTAACGTAATAATATTAAGTACGACATTATTTTGATAAAATTAGTCGAAGATTTCGGTGGAAAAAAACATGGTCGTAGAGCATTTTCTAAGCCCGTATATAAGAATACGTATTAAATTAAAATTGTTATTTTCACTATCAAATCGGATAATGAAAATTTTAGTAACTATTTAAATTTTATAACCTTTAAATTAAATTACATTTGATATGAGAAACTAGTAAACAAAACTACGTATTTAGATATTTTTTTATGATAGTATCTTCTTTCCTAATCTTGTCAGAAGTGAAACTTCTTTGGCGAACTAATTTATAAGTCTTGTTTATATTTATACAAATCTAAAACTTTACATTTCCGAGACTTGAAAAATATAAGAATAATTTGCGTTTACTGCAAATGACGTCACTTCCGTTGCATACGTTTACATCTGTAAAAAATTTACCCTCATGCGCCTAAAGAAGTTTCACTTCAAAAAGTCAATCATGACGGCCTACAAGCAGTCCAAGAATAGAGATAAAATTAACGATTTCATTCGAATTGGTTTAAATTGTTGATTCTACTGTATTTTTTAAAATCATGCAAAAAAAATGTATATTGGTAATTGAATAAGACTACATGGCTTAGCTTAAATGCTTGGCGAATACGTATTACACCGTTTTGGCACGCTTTTTATTAACTCTTTACAAGCCTTCAAGTGTAGCAGCCGGAACACAGCAATACTATACATGTTCTTGGTGACGGATTCTCAATCCAATCCAATTATCCAGGCGGGCATTACAAAAAGTCCAACCGCCGTGTTTTATCGCGATACTTTCCTTTACCGAGAATTCTTTGCGGTGTAAGTGGTGTCGAATAACATCATAAGACTTGAGACACCAAAGCCAATCTCACCCGCACGTGGTGCACCCTGCTGAATAACGAACGAGGCAATGGCGAAAGCGGGGTGGTAGAGTTTTACAGCCTGACTGGGTCGCAACCACCATGTATGGGTCGAAAAAGCCCGTCATAGTGATTCGCTTCAGCGGGTCGCGTTTCGGGATCAGCCTGTGCATATCCAGATTTTTGCAGACCGGCATGACAGCGGCGACCGGCGATGGATAGTGTGTCACTCGATGGTCGCCATTTTTTTTTAAGGTACTGTGCCATCAGGCATCGTACAGTCATTTTGCCGTGCTATTATAAAAAAAAAATTGAAACCTACGTCCATTGACGCGTCTTTCAAACATGCAACCACTGATCCACAAAAACTTAATTGTACTATTTATTAAAACCATATAAAAATTACCTAAAAGACTACGTGTAGATAAAACCTTATTAGTTTTCATTTTCTTTGAATTCTTAATTATATTTTATTAGCTTTTATCCGCGGCTTTATGGATTTGACCTATTCCTCGTGAGCAGTATTTTTTCTAGATGAAAGGTACATACTATGTCCTTTTCTGTATAACTGACAATGTGTATGCAAATTTCCACGAAGTCCGGTTGAGTAGTTATGGTGTGAATGCGTAACAAACAAACACACCTTCGCACTTATAATATTAGTTAGGATTTGACGGCCAAATAACGTCTGTCTTTCTGCTTATAACTCATTTTTAAACTACTGATTTACATGAGTAATTTTTAAACCATAGGTATATTCTTCAGCGAGATTTTAGTATATAAGTACTTTGTTATATTAGATAATATATGAAACAAGTTAGGAGATTAAAAGGAAATTCAAGTTGAAGCAAGATGATCGTTAATGCATTTTACTGATATATTTTACCAAAATTATTTAATATTAACCAATACAATACAGTAACTCATAGTTTATAACAAAAATAACACAGCTTTCCGATACAAAATACACATAAGAGTTGTTGAGATATGTATGCTTGGTACACATATATGTTTCAACAACTCATATATGTATGAATAGTTTAGCTTAACTTAGGTTAGCTCAGATAGGTCGCGAATTGCAGGCAACAGCCAAGCCGAGGTGTGCCGTGCACCCTTGAGCTGGTTGCCCAAATAAAATCGGCTGAGTGCCTTAAGCGCTCGCCTTAGTAGTCCGGTGAAGCTGTTAAGACCTTGCTAGGTCAATAGCGTAGTCAGTTCGAGAAAAAAAAAAAACACTGCATTCGATAATTTGTCAATTATAAATAAAAATAATAGTGCTTCCCAACATCTAATTTGGTACCATTATTTAGTTAAGAAATATTGTGTATAAAAAGGCCAGCCATTATTTATTTGTAGTTATAAAATTAACTTCGTGATGTTTAACAATTTTTATTAGAAAAGGTACGTGAACAATAATTTTTAAACCCGCATGCGTGGGTACAGGTTTTTTTTTAATTATATTAAATTTTTATTTTATCACATACTGACATTTGACTGCATATTCATTTGACAAAATAACGGACGCTTGCACTTAAATGAAGGCATAAGTAGGTTCTTGCTCGGAAGTTAATTGTACATCTCTATATATAAGAATCAATTGCAGAACGTATGAAATCGCGTCACTTTAGAATAGGTAACCTATTTGGCGAATTATTTTTTTACTCAGTTTGTAATTATAACGGTTTGTATGAGAGAAAATGTTTGAAAGACAGTACAGAAAATATAAAAAAAGGGTTATTTCAATACAAAAAGTATGTAAATTAGTGAGTCTGAAGCCATTAGGGAGATCTACAAAAATATTTGCAGAATTGTCAATTGTTCAGTCGCTATTTTATTACATTACATTTACTACATGGCTGTGCTGTAATGTGAAGATTTAGTCTCGTTTTCTTTGTTATTACGCCTGTGCAAAGCTAATGTTTATGTATAAAACTCTAGTGTTTGACCACGATGAACTACTCGATAGATCTTCATGCAAGTTAGCATCTATGTATAATTACAAATTAAATTATTGTCAATGTTAATTATTGTTATTAATTGTAAGTTCCATTAGTCTCGAATAGATGGTGAATAGGTTTTGTAGGGCGTAGAGCCACGCTGAAGATATTATTGGTTTCAGCATAAATGGGTCGGCTCGTCCGTGGTAGTACCACTCTCTCACAGAAAACCGACGTGAAGTAACAGTGCTTGCATTGTTGCGTTTGGTTCGGTCTTTGAGAGCGCCGGAGATCCACCTACCCTCCTCTCTCCTCCATTCACCCTTCCCCTTCAAACACAGGTTTGCAACGCACTTGCGGCTCTCCTGGTGTTGCTAGTGTCTATGGACGGCGGTGATCACTTAACATCAGGTGACCCGCTTGTTCGCTTGCCACCTATGATATAAAAAAGGTGGTGTTTTAAATTAGTTTTTGGGCAGAAAACTTTAGAACCGACTGTTATACATATCTCATAGATGGCGGCACGTTTTAATTATGAATTGTTTTTTTAACAACAGTTGATTTTAGGGTGCACGTGTTCTGTTAATCTATTCACTACGTAACCTTGTTTTTTCTGTATAAATTTTTATTTTAACTGAGCCACAGCAATGTGTGGCCGGGTTAGCTGGTAATACATATAAATTGTTATAGGTATAAGTAGGTACCTGCTAGTAATAGAAAATTACACTTTTTAATACACTTCAATCTATACAACAACAGGTCCAGTGGTTACCTGTAATAAACGAGAGCTTACTGGTTTATTTTTCGTATATAAGAGACTTTTCAAAAACATTTATACCCGTTAAAATGTCCTTCTGTAACATTTCGATGTATTTATCACATACCATAGCATATCATCTGTTTATTTACATACTTTGAACACGATGTATGCTTTTTGTATGCAATTATTTACCAAAACATTTCCGACAAAATATAGGACAGTTAATTGATTTATGTATAAAGTAAGTAATTTCAATATTAGTCACTACTGTAAGCATTTGTACGATATCAAATATTATAATATTAATAGTGCATGAGCATACAATATGCTTGCTTACGTCATTGCTTATAATGAATGCGCACGACATTGTAGAAATTTATATAGGTATTTAACACAACATACTGATCGATCGACGTACTTATGTACATTAAATACATAGAAAACTATAATACTATCTACTAACATCAGAAACAACAATTTTCCATTAAATTATTATCCATTTATTTTTTATAAGAAAATTCAGCTAGTGCTTAATAAGTGTAGCAGTGGACGAAATGGACACTAGAATGGTTATACTTATGATTATTTGAAAGCAAAATAAAAGGTGGTAGAGCCACGCTGAAGCTATTACTGGTTTAAGCATGAATGGGTCGGCTCACTCGGGGTAATATCACCCATCTCATAGAAAATCAACGTAAAGTAACAGTGCTTGCATTGTTGCGTTTCGTTCGGTCAGTGAGAGCGCCGGATGCCCACTTCCCTTTCCCTGTCCCCGTCCCCTCTCTCCCTCCCCCACTCCCCCAAACACAGACTGGCAACGCACTTGCGACTCCTCTGGTGTTGCAAGTGTCTATGGACGGTGGTGATCACTTAAAATCATGTGACCCACCTACTCGTTTGCCTCCTATGATATATAAAAAAAACTATGTATTTAAAAATATGTAAAAATTAGAAAAAGAAATACAATTAAAAACGGTATATCCTATTCGAGCACATCTAATAAAGATATATATAAAATGAAAGTGTCTATTGTCTGTCCGAATCTCTGAAACGGCTGCAGCAATTTGTACGATACTTTTTACTGACAAAATATCATTATGCTTTCCTTCAGGAGTTAAGCAGTAATTTAACAGAGATAACATAAAATCTGTGAAAAATTGATGAGGATAAGGAATAACGACAAAATTACAATAAAAAAAAACAAGGGACAGTAAGTACGCCATATAAAAAAAAAAACAGGAAAAAATACTAATTACGAGAATAAAATTGCCGAAATCACCCATATTAAAATAAAACAAGAATTAAGAATAACGAATATATTTTATTCATTTTCTTATAAAGCTTACACTGATCTTAAAAATATACATTATTGTCTAATCTTACTGCTGCAAGGTTTGATGACTGGGATCTTGTGTAATCGTAACCATACCATGTTCGTGGGGTCCAGATTCCTCGGGACGGTTGACGTGAGCTTCGAAATGATGATCGTCAACACCTCGATAGGAGTCCGCTTGCTGGTGATATGCGTAACTCGGCTGAGACTTTACAATTTGACCTTGCACGATAGATGGCGTACAACTAAATAGGAGTGGAACATTACATCCTCCCGTATTGCCTGAAGGAAAGACTCCAAAAGCAGGCGTCGGATTTGTATGCGCTGGTATAGCCAGTCGTCCCATTGGGCCAGCGGTGTGAGGTGGAACTGCGTACGAGCCGTATCTAGTGATCGGTATATGCTCGGATAGGACTTGATCCATATCAGAGAATCCCAACATTTCTTGTTCAGCTACCGTTGGATCTATTGATCGGTAATGCGGTCCAGCATAGCCATAATGAGGTGCAGAATAGCCGGGGTGCATTGGAGTCATGTCGATGTGGTAGGGAGCGTACGACGGTATAGGAGCTGAAGCGGCCGCCACGTTGCACGGTGAGAGATACTGGACACCGTACTGTGACCGCTTATCACGTAGGATATCAGCTTCTTCGTTGTTCATCCTTTCTTTTACGGATGTCGGTGCTGACGTAACAAGAAGAGCCACAGCCGCGAAAACGAACACCGTTATTGACTCCATCACGGTATTTTCTTAATGCGACGTGTGTAATTAGAACGCCAGTAATATTTATACATTTTGCAATCGCATAAGTACTTAGGTTGCAATCCTACATTTAAATGGCATGTGACCGACAATTTTTTGCGATGTTGGCTTTTTAATCTTGAAAACAATCTTAATACCGTATAAAATCGAGCATACAAACTTGTCTTTTTTATAATGTAAATACCTATTCAAAACTTTATATTTGTTTTTCATTATAATCAATAAAATATAAATTGATGTCACAATTCGTTAAAAATCACTTGTTTTAGGCTATTCTATTTTGAGAATTTGATAAAAATGCTTAGATTATCTATCTAAAACATTCCGAGAAACAAAGAAAAGATTCTTCATGTTATAAAGTGCATATTTTAGCACTATTTTGTTCCACTTACGCCTTTATGTTTTTAGCGTGAACATTTAAAAAATATTATATACAACCTACATGAGAAGAACAATAATGTATATAAATTACATCCTAAGGTTTTGAAGTCCATTAGGTCAATCAGTAATGAGCATGAAAATGTTATAGCTCACAGTATGTGTCTAACCGAGCTGTTATAAGGTTAATCTAAATTAAAATGTAATATAACTTTATGTTCCCAAGGTAGTTAGCGCGTCGGTACGTACGTGCTATATCGTAAAATTGGTTGTTAATACAAAATAAATCAATATTCAAAACAGTTTACGTTTTCAAAATTTACATTTAAACAGTTATTTTAAAACATAACCTAAACTAAGCTGCCCATCCCGACTTTATCCTGGTGTACTTCTTCTTCTTCTTACCCTTGTCCCGCATAAGTAGGGTCGGTACAACACGTTTGTCATGCTGTGGTATATGATTTGGCTTAATTTTTACGATCGGCCGCCTGCCTGACGTCAACCCTCCTTGGGATTATTTTGTTGTACCACTGTACTTATGATTATTATTATATAGTTACGAAGTCCGATGGGATCTTTTAGCCTCGCAATTTTTCTGTAGGCTTTAGCTTTGGTAGGCTATTTATAGTATCTGCTTGAGCGACACCACCGTTCCGGTTAAAAACGAAGTTCTTCAAGATTATCGTTTGCTTGCTATATTACCATTTATATGTAACAGAAAACTAGCCAACTTTAGACTATTCCCGAGGATTCGTGGGTGCAGAGTTTTCTCAATAATAATAAATTAATATAATAATATAAAATATGAAAACTATAATAGAAAAAAATAATGCAAATAAAATAACATGTACTAACGAAAACAATTAGTACCTTACCTTTACAATACGACCGTGTAATGAAATAAAATAGAAACTAAACAATATTTTATAGGATAAAGTAGCAATGTTACGCTACTCCTGTACCTGCGTGTATCGCTAAAAACTTTATTTTATTTATGTATGGTCACAAAAAATGCAGGTGGGCGAACACATTATCGTCATTCGCTACAAACTACCGGGCTGCGTGGCGATAGATGCAGCAGGATTTTCGCTAATTTCAAGTTATTATTAAAATCGCCTTTATCGGAATTAATTTTGAGATTACTTTTTAGTGCGACAAGTATCCAAAGCTACGTCACGCAGGCATGGGAGTAGCATTGTGATAACATAGTACCATTTAGATAATAAATACCAGGACAATGCTGCACCAATACACACTCCTTGGAGTATTCATCTCTGATGTAGCCAGCAGTGCATCGACAACCGACGCGGCATTCCCATGTCGATGAACATAGTGCGTTGCCTGTTTGATTATAATCTCAAGATTTGATTTATGTAGTATAGGTACTATATTATATGGTTGTAAGTGTAGTATCCGCATTGTACTATGATGCAGAAACCAACTTTCCGAGCGATGTTCAAAAACGAATAAATATTTGAAGATGATAGAGCCACGCTGAAGTTGTTACTGGTTTCAGCATGAATGGTTTAGCTCGCCCTAGGTACTACCACCCTCTCGCAGAAAATCGACGTGAAGTAACAGTTCTTGCAGTGTTGCGTTTCGTTCGGTCAGTGAGAGCGCCGAAGAAACACCTTCCTCCCCCATACTTCCCCCTTCGCTCCCCCCTCCCCCAACCCCCAAACACAGGCTGGCAACGCACGTGCGACTCCCTTGGTTTTGCTAGTGTCAATGGATGGCGGTGATCACTTACCATCAGGTAACGCCTGTACGTTTGCCACCTATAATATAAAAAAAACAAATACATTTGAATAAAACCTCATTTAACATTAGAAAAAGTCTTGTTCTTAAGTGTAGCGAGAGCAAATCTACGAATTATTAACGAAAGATTTTCACCTTGGCAGACGTAGCTACTAGATATGACATAAAAAAATATCCTATCACAATGCATGATGTAATTAACGCATTTTCTCTGGAAATTCATTTTTATTATAGAATCTGAACCTACGTCAATAGAGGCCGTGTCCGAACTCTACTACCACAACCCTAAACGCTATCATAGAACCGTCCTCAGAATATACTTCGAATTGTCAAAATCAATCAAATCAAATCAAAATACTCTTTATTCAATTTAGGCCCTGAGAAGGCACTTATGAACGTCAAAGCTACCACCGGTTCGGAAAACAACCCAGTCATCGAGAAGAACCGGCAAGAAACTCGATCTGGTTTCTCCTTTCATAATACATAACATATTTATTTTTATTATTACAACATAATTCACAGACACATAAAGCTACATTCATTTTTAGTGGCTGCACAGAGAGAGGCGTCACTTCCAGACGTCGCTATCGTTCACATACTGATCCACCCTGTAATAACCTTTATGTACTAAGACCCGCTTGACATAACATTTGAACCTACTATCCGGCAAATCGGTAATGTGTTTTGGGACTTTGTTATAAAATCTAACACTATTACCTAAAAAACTGTTACTGGTCTTAGTAAGCCTGAAACATGGAGTGACCAGTTTATTATGATTTCTGGTATTTACATTATGTCGGTCTTTTACTAAATCCAGATTATCTAAGTTTTTCCGGACGTACATCAAATTCTCAAGAATATATTGAGAGGGCAGAGTTAAAATACCGAATTCCTGAAACTTAGTCTTTAATGATTCACGAGGTCCCATATCATAGATCGCTCGAACTGCCCGTTTTTGTAGTAGGAATATGGTGTCTACCTCAGCTGCAACTGAGTATAAGAAAACAGCTAGACTAACAACCCAAACTAGATTAGACCGTTTAAATTACAATATTCTTCAAAAATTATCTTCTAATCATTTTAGCAATCAAGATCCAAATGAGGATTATGACGGCTTGTTTAATATCATAAGGACGGAATTTAATAAACACTGCCCAAGAAAAGTTTTTAATGTAAAAAATAAAAATAATTTTAGTGAATGGGCTACCATAGGAATTAAAAAAAGTAGAGATCGACTATACGATTTGTATTATAGGAGATCGTTAACTAGCGATGAATCCTTTCATACTTATGTCAGAAATTATTCTAAAATTTTTAAACGTGTTTGTGTAGCTGTCAAAGCAAAATTTTTAGAAAATAAAGTACTTGAGTCTAGTAGTAAGACCAAGACTGTTTGGCATATTATAAATAAAGAATTAGGAAAAAATAAAATAAACGCATAATCTAGATGTTGATGGAGTACTAATTTCAAACAGTTCAGAGGTAGTGACTGTTTTCCAAGATTATTTCACAAATATACCTTTACAGGTAACAAAAAATATTAACTCATCAGCCCATGGTGCCCTATCATTTTTAAAAAGTCTGAGTGCACCTGTAAAGTCAAAATTTAATTTCACATCTATTAGTGCAGGTGAAATAATAAGGACTTTTAAACTATTAAATTTGAAACATACTGAAGATATATGGGGAATGTCGGTAATGGTAGTGCAGTCCTTAATTATCAATATTTCACCATATTTAGCAAACATATTTAATAAGTGTATAGCACAAGGAACCTTCCCCAATCTAATGAAAATAAGTAAAGTAGTTCCTTTATTTAAATCAGGCTGTAGAAATAGTCTTGGAAATTATAGACCAATTTCTGTACTTCCATCGTTAAGCAAAATTTTTGAGAAGATTATGCTTAAGCAATTAGTAGGTTATTTTAAAGCGCAAGAGATTCTGGATGATCGACAGTATGGCTTCACAAAATCAAAATCGACTATTTCACCTGCACTAATAGATGTGAAATTAAATTTTGACTTTACAGGTGCACTCAGACTTTTTAAAAATGATAGGGCACCATGGGCTGATGAGTTAATATTTTTTGTTACCTCTAAATCTAAACTTATAAATAAAATTTAGGTGCCTTTTGTTTATCCAGGCTAATAAGCCGAAATGGCAGAAACAATGTTGACGAAACTTTTCCCAGCAAATAGACTATTTCTACGCTTCACGCTTTTCATGGTGACTAAACAATAATGATAAAATTTAATATAATTAACTTAAGATCGGCGAAAATATAGGAATTTAGTAGTGGTGATAAAATTATAATGAAATAAAAGATTACCATATAATTATTCCAAATAAAACACATAAGTCTTCTAAAAAAGAAAAACTATTTACACGCGAACCAAAACTAAAAAGCATCATGGACATCAACTTAACTTGGACATCACTATACATTATAACAAAGTCCTCTGCCACGTCTCTCAAAAACTACTTAACGGATTTTCTATTATTAGAGAATCAAGAAGCTACAAAGTATAATTAAAATAACTTTTATACGCGGCTTTGCGTTAATGTATTATTAATTAGATCTGTCTCTCGGGAATAGTAGATTTTTTCCAGATGAAAAGTACTTTCTTCTTTGTACCTCTGCCAACGTATATGTAACATTTTATGATGATCGGTTCAGTAGTTAAAGTATGAAAGCGTAACAAAGAAAGGCACTATCGCCTTCATAATATCAATTATGATTTGAAGAAATTAAAAATAACACACACATCATTCCGACTACAGTAAAATTTTGCCAGTAGTCAAACTCTACCTCTAGAAAGAAGTTTTAAATTTACACAAGTAGGAGGACACTTCCATCCGCAGAGTGAAAATTGTTCACGGCTCCGTAAACACATCGACGTTCGATATCCCAATACAGTTTTAATAAAACAGAACAAAATCAACTGCTTTAACATTACCGTCAGGCATAAAAAACAGTATACGTTTTTTTATTACTTTCAAATAAAATGTTTCCGATAAAAAATCGTTATAAATCTAATCTTAATTTAGATCATGGATTTATTTTCAATCGCTGTTGTGCGAACATTACGCAGAAACTACTAAATAGATTTCATTTTTTTTTAAATAAATAATCTTACTTCTTAAAAATTCCACCCTTATGTAAAAAATATAATCATATATACCCATTTAATATAGTTATGAAAGGTTTAATGAACTACGATTTTTACAAGCATTGTGCGTTCATCTATGTGTAGGTATTTCTGGCCGTGGAGAAGTGAAGCAAGCGGTGTGGTGACGTGCGTGGTGGAGCGTGCACAACGCAGACGAAGTCGCGAATGTCAACTAGTTTTATATAAAATAATCATAAGTAGATATTTCTATTTTATCGTTTGCTAACGCTGCAATTATATTACTTAAAAGATTCTACACAAGCGATAATTGCTTGCTCTTAACTCAAATTTAATCTTAAAAGGTACCCCCTATTAAAGTGAAACTTTTTACGGAAGGGGTTACAAATTCTGATCGGCAACCTCTTTGTGTGATGAAAAGCGGTGGGGGTAAACACTGTATTAGGTAAAGTGTTGAAAACACCGGTTCCTGTGCGATCACCGAAGTTAAGCAGCGTCAGGCACAGTCACTACTTGGATAAGTTGGATGGACTACCATCTAGAAACTTTACGTGACGTTACTACTACCATAATACAAAAGAATCACATCTATCGTGTGTCTGTATGACTTACAGCATGTTTTGTTTAATTATTTGTCATCAATTATATATTACGGACGCTATGCCCTGCCCTGCCAAGTCGAAATAGCCGGGCTATTTTATAAATTTATAATTTTACTTATCAGTCGTAATTCTTATATAGAAGATTATATTATTATTATTAGCATACCATCTTATGATAACAATCGCGAAGAAATACAATTTTATCTAACACGAATTTCACCAGTCAATCACGTTCTATCAGATATATACGTAGTCAGATACAGAATTTATATAAATACGTACGTACAATAAACGTTGTATGCACCTACAACTCAAAAATAAATTCTCAGTTATCACCTATCACAATCAGAAGACGTGAAGATACTGTAAGATTGATAGTTCGTTGGACATCAATACGTGTCTTATTATTTAAGTATATAAACTTATCAATTTATGTCTTATCTCTTTATAGTTTTCATGATGATTTAATTACTATATAACACAAACTTTACTAATATATCTACATTAATAAAAATTCCTTACTGTTGTTCACAATCATGATTGTTCTAAACTGTCTAATAGTTTTTACGGCGGTTTTTACTTGTGTTAATGGTCACGGAACACGCTGGAACGCTCCTAGTCGATTGCATCCTGTCCACGGGCTCTATGTCAAGCCGTCTGTCGATGGAACAACGGGCGATCTTTACGTAGCAGCCACAGAAGACAGCGGAGTGAAAACCCAGTGGCTAACAGATGCGCCTATCAACTTTCTACCTGTAGCAGCCGCTTCGCAATCTCATCAAACCACTATACCCGTCTCTTTCGCTTCTGGCTTCCCTCAAGAAGAAACCCCAACTGCAACTCAGAAGCGAGCAGTGATGGCTCCGACTGTTCAGTATGCTTATGCCATGCCCGTCACACCAACTACCGACGGAAACTCTCTGTCTCCCTATCCATACCCCATTCCAATTAGTTCTTTAGCGTCTAACCCTTCTGAAACGGCCACTTCGTCATGCCCCATGGATGCAGCTAAGGCCAATATCCCGCAGTATTCGCCATTTCAATTTTTCTATCCACACATGGTATCCGCATATGCTAACGCTATGAGTGTTCTCAAAGACGCGGGACTTAGCGATGACACCGCCAGCTCAATCATGACACAGACATCCCCTATGTGGTCACCGTACTCTTATCCTACATATGTGATGGTGGATCCTTCTACATGGGCTCAAAGTCAAACTACAGCTGTACCTACATCTTCGACTAATAACTCAGACAACTCCTAAGTAGACCGTCAATTAACTACTAATAAGTTCTTATTTATTAAACTTGTTTTATTATTTATAAAAATCACATAAATTATAGTTATAATAATATATTAGTACATAATTTGTTTCAATTATAACTTTCAAATACAATTCTTGTTTTTATTGTATGTTATTATAGTTTTTGTTATTTGTAATACAACAGGCCATGTGGTCCATTAGCCTGGCTAACACTTCGAATGCAATTTTAACACTTCCAGCTACCAAGTCAGTGACTTTTAAATAATTCCACTATAGTTCATTAATTTCTAAAATGTATTAAAAATAAACGTTTATTTTAAATGAACTTGTTAAAAGATCCACCATTTATTTTTAAATTTAGACTAGAGTGCAAAGATATAGAAGTTGATTTTGTACATTTTTGATATATATAGGTGCGCGATTATTCAAGTTTTCGAGTTAAGCTATGTTTTACTATTTCGTTGTTAAAATCAAATAGTACATCTAAGATAATCTAAAGTCAGTTTCCTTACTAAGGACATTACCATGCAGCCAAGTCATTAACTAAATAGTCTATTGTAATCATGGCTGCATGGTTTAGATATCTTTGCTTTTCCCTGAGCATGGAAAGAATAGACACAAAAAAATAATATCCGTTTGACACTAATGACAATCTTTCATTATAGAATTCTGTACTCGTTTTATGGTTCTAAATACTATAATTTGTATAAAATAAAATTAGTAATAACATTCATAATACATAAAACACATAACTTTTGTAATTACATCAAATAAATAAGTGATTAAGATGGTTTCCAAGAAAAAAAAGAAGGTTTGTAAAACGAACTCCAGTAAAACACGTGTTTGTAATATAAAGTTAACCAACAAAATAAATATTTACAGTATTCAACTGGAGAAGGTGCGCAATTTATGACTAGAAAGGCAGCACTGAAAAAGCTACAATTATCTCTAAAGGATTTTCGACGAATATGCATCTTAAAAGGTATATACCCGAGGGAACCTAGGAACCGTAAGAGAGCTCAAAAAGGTGCTGGCGGAATAAAGACACTGTATCACACCAAGGATATAAAGTTCTTACTACACGAACCTATTTTATGGAAAATACGTGAACTAAAAGTAAGTATATTCTACCTCAAAATAGATTAACTAGATTAAAAAAAATAGTATAGAAATTAATTGTGATAACTTATACCATTAATCAAACAAACAGATCAATCTTTATTAATTTTCCTAAATGTATTGTAGGTATATCAACAAAAGATCCGCAAAGCAAGAGCTATGAGAGAGTATGGACAGATGAGAAAGTTCTTACGTGACTATCCATCGATAAACATAGATCATATTGTGAAAGAAAGATATCCAACATTTGTAGATGCTTTAAGAGATTTGGATGATTGCCTCACACTTTGCTTCTTGTTTAGCACATTTCCATCACTAAAAAGAGTGCCTCGAGACCAATCTCTTCTCTGCAGAAGACTAACTGTAGAGTTTATGCATGCTGTTATTGCTGCAAAAGCATTACGTAAAGTTTTTATATCAGTAAAAGGATTCTATTATCAAGTGGAGTTAGAAGGCCAAACTATAACATGGATTGTACCGCATCATTTTTCATTTCAGGTAATATTTCTCTTCAAAAGTTTTCTTTGTACCTGTTCTTGTTTAGTATTATAAATAAAATTGCATGTGTATATAAATATCAATTTGCTTTAAAAAATATAATTAAAATAAGCTTTCCAAAGCCAAAGATATAATTCGTAATCCATTTTTTTTAGCATAAAATCATATCCAACTACAATTAGGGACCTTTTTGCATTTAGCACACAATATACTGATCAGTAAACTTATGAAATATATTTTTCTTACAGCCACAAAGCAAAGATGAAGTGGACTTCAAAATAATGTCAACATTTGTAGAATTCTATACAATGATGCTTGGATTTGTAAATTTCAAATTGTACCATTCACTTAATATAGTGTACCCTCCCAAGCTACCTGCTGGATTCTCTGCTGACAAAGACAAAGACCTGATTGATGAACATGCATATGTAGCAGAAAGAATTGCAGCTATGAACATAACCTTAGCCAAAATTGAAGGAGCAAATGCTATAGAAGAAGCCCCAGAGATTGATGTTTTTCATACTGAAGATGAGGATCCCCAAAAATTGGAAGAAGCAAAACTCGAAGCTGAGAAAGTGAAGAAACTAAAAACTTTATTTAAGGGCCTCAAATTCTTCATTAACAGGGAAGTCCCTAGAGAACCTCTTGTCTTCATAATTCGCTGCTTTGGTGGAGAGTGTTCATGGGATAAAGATCATTTTGTTGGAGCTACTTTCGAGGAATCTGATGAAACAATAGCCTATCAGATTGTAGATAGACCAAGTATGGAAAAACAGTATCTATCCAGATATTATGTTCAGCCTCAGTGGGTATTTGACAGCATTAATGCAAGAACTTTACTGCCAATCAATAAATACTTGATAGGGGCTACATTACCTCCACACTTGTCTCCATTTATCGACAAAATAAAAGATCAAGTTTACATACCTCCTGAAGAAAAGGAACTTAATGATCCTAATTTTAAACCATTAGGTAAGTAATACTCTATTAACAAGTATAATTTGAATAGTTAGTTTCTCTGAAAAATAGATTATACACAGAATATACAAATTGTTTTCTTATTCATGTTCTATGTAGATAAAACTGTTTAAAATTTCTAGATGATGATGAGTCTGGTAGTGATATTGAAGAAGCAAGTGATGAAGATAAAGACGAAAAAAGTGATGTTGAATCGGAAGGTGATACAGAGGAGGCATTATCAAAACAATATCAACAAGAAGTTGGTGAGGATTCTTCCTCTGGTAGTGATGAAAATGATGAGGATGATGATATAGATCCAGAAAAGAAGAAACTGGCAAAACAGAAGGTAAATACATGTATAATCCTGATTAAGAATATACGGCCACATTTCTCACAAATTAGAAAGGAAATTTCTAATAAATTCTATATTTTGTTGTACCTATGGAAGAAATAATTACAATATTAAGTTAATTTAATGTATTTTGATATTACAGAAAAAGGAGATGAGCGTCAAGAGTGGTGTCACGTTCAAAGAACATCCATATCAAAAGGAAATAGAAGACAAACAAGCATTCAGATTGCGAGAGAAACTTGTGCGTAAAAAGCACAGGAATCTGTACAAGAGCATGAAAGCGGGACAAGAGAAGAGAAAGAAGGAAATATGGCTGTTAAGAAAGAAAAGGCGTCTACATGACGAGAAAGTGAAAGAGGACAAAAAGGCTGAGAAAAGAAAACAAAAAACGGCAACATTAGAAGCATCTGCCTGATTATTAAAATAAACATCATTTTAACATACTCAAATTGTTTTATTATACCTTTTGCACTGGTGTTTTATTTACAACGAATAAATATTATACAAGTTGAACAATGACAAAGTAGATCAACAAGAGAATGCAATTAAAAGTAATAAGTCATTAAGTCCAATATATAGAATATAACACTTTAAGCAACAAAGTATTATCAATGAAATCTTTAACTTCCTTATAATAAATAACATAACCCACATTAATCTTTATAAAAAAAAACGAGAGTGCTTTAGACCACACGACTGAAGTACAACTTCTTTAGATCCATCTATGTGTATAATATTTAAATTTATTATGGGTTTTCATTGGTAATACGAAGCGTTATGTCCCTCTCAACTTCCGTTAGCGTAGCCCTATCACACGTTTTCGTAACGCTCTCGACATGCATTCACCAACTTACTCCCTAAGTCAAGTTTTCGTAAAGAAGTTTTACTTCAAAAACCACTATATTATTGTTTGTAACAATTAAAAAAAGAATAAGTTTGTCCCAAATTTAATAACATTAATAATGATATATTTATTGTAACATCACTATGAAATCATCTTAGTTGATACTAAAAGACTAAAAATGAGACATGTAACAAAGTTACAGTGTTGCCAAGTTACAATATTAAATTAAAATGGGTAATGGTGAAACATTCTATTCCGAGTCACTACCGCTGTCTTCATCAGCGTCACTATCATCAAGCTCCGGCATCGGAAATCGTAATATTGCTGCTACTCCAGTTAACTGATCCAATTCTGTGAAATAAATTAAAAACAAACCTGATATAATCATTTAACACCTATTACAATTACTATTATGCATAAGTCAAAAGACGTCCTGAAAATATAATTGCAGTCAAATATTGCTATCTTCTTGTCTTAAAAACACAAAAATAAAACATTTAAATAAATATCAACTCACGTTCACCAGAGACATGCATACTAGAGAATATCCTAACATCGCCACCATTTTCTCGTACTGAATCAACAAGTGTCACATACTCCTTTCGCTTTAAAATATCTTGACATCTGTAACAACAAGGAATTTAAGAAATCCTAATTTGAAAAGTATACCCAATTTGAGGGTTTTGTTAACTAGGAAGCGCTCACGACTTCTTTTGTATGAAATTGGAATCGAAAACTTAATAAAAACATAGAGTACTTATGGAGAGTTATAATAAAATTTAAGATTAGGCCCCTCTCGGCAGCGGTTCAAGCCCAGGTCCGTTCCCTCGGCGTGGAGAGCCCTCGAGTGCGCTGCTCGGGCGATACAGTGACACAAAATCTTACATCACTGCGACAACATTACACATATCACCTCCACACACGTGCACGTTTTATTTTTTTCTCTTATCAAACTGAAATAGTTTAGAATATTATCAGATACGAAATATATATAAGGGTTGCTGAGGTATGTATGCTTGGTACACATATATGTTTCAACAACTCATATATGTATGAATAGTTAGCTTAGGTTAGCTCAGACAGGTCGCAAATTGCATGTATCAGACAACAGCCCAAGCCAAGGTGTGCCATGCATCCTTGAGTTAGTTATCAAATAAAATCGGCTGTGCCTTAAGCGCTCGCCTTAGTAATCCAGTGAAGCTGTTAAGACCTTGCTAGGTCAATAGCATAGTCAGATCGAAAAAAATAAACTAAAATTTATAGATAATTCCTTATGACAATCACTTCCATGCTGTCCGATCAAACAGTGTTGGAGTTCATCAATCTCTTCTATACATATAATTGTATATTTACACATATAACATATATAGAGTGTTAGTGTGTGATACCAAATAATAATAGAATAATATAATCATATTTATCAATATTATTATTATAAAGAAAATAAGTCTATTAGTTAGTAGGAGATAACCTCACGAACTATGAATATTATATTCAAAATTGTTAGTCCGGTGAAGCTGTTAAGACCTTGATAGGTCAATAGCGTAGTCAGTACGAAAAAAAATAATTCAAAATGGTTTCACTAGTATAAGTAATTTAAAATATCTTAGGTTTATTTTGTTATTAAAGGTTATATCATAATTAACTTATAGGGATTGATTTTATAATTAACTCAGAGAATATCATAGAGTTAGGTAGAGATGAATATCAGAGTTATTAATTTATCATTGTCTTAATTGAATAGATGTAAATGAATTATAAAAATTTCAACTTGGCATGGCATTTAATCCTAAATGTGAAGAATAAGACTAACAAAATATGCTATCCATTTCACTATACCATATATGCCACTATGTCATATTTTGTTATTAAAGGTTGATTGTAAATTTAACGAAGGCATTATCTCAGGTGCTTTCTGGTAAATTATATAAACCTGAACAAGTTGTCAGATATCATCAGAGTCTCAATGGCTAGGGCATCATTAGCTTTATCTATATGTTTCTTCCCATAGAAAGCTTTAGCCGGTTCCAATTGTAACATTGTATAAAAACTTTCCAAAAGTTTTACTTCACTTGCTGCTTTTGTATCTGATATTTTTGCCATAACTGCTGGTTCTTGTAATACCTCTAGAACAATTAAAATTTTACTGTAAATGTGAAAGGTTATAACATAAAAACTATGTTTTTGAATGTTGTACATGCAGCAATATCACTACATATTATAAAATAAAGTCTCTGTCTGTTCGCGATAAACTTATAAACTACTGAACAGGTTTGCATAAGATTTTTACCAATAGATAAAGTGATTTATGAGAAAGGTTTAGGTATATAATTTGCCAAATTTTTTTTTTTATTAGCAGGACAGTATAATGTCTGAGGCCCACTAGTTAGATATAAGCAAACAATTGTATGTAATTAGATAGAACTCTGCATAACATTAATGGTATTTATAAATAAACTTATGTTAATGCTAACTAAGCAGATGATATAATTTAACATGGAGCCATAAAATTAACAACTAGACACATAATATAAAGGTCAGTTATGTACTGGGATACAATATATAAGCTTGGCTGTACAGTAGGACTTACTACTACTGTGCCATAAGGCCTGTTTTTGTTTTAATATTCCCCTTACTCACCTTTCAAAGAATGTTTAAATCCCGAAGATGCTTTCACAAGTAGGAACTTTCCTCTGTTATCCAAAAGTAGTTTGTTATCAGTTTTTATAGCCTGTTGTATCATATACTCAAAGAACTGATCCTTTACAAAACCAGGAGATGCAATTATTACACACTTGACAATATTGAAATCCACATGCCTCAATATCCCTTGCATCACAGCTTCATAAAATTTATTTAATCCCTGTTATGTAAGAAAGAATTCAAATTATTAATAAATGGTAAGCGCAATCCATCATCAATCACATTTTCACTAACTACCAGGTGAGATTGTGACCAGACGAGTTTCTATAGTACATTTAAAAAAATAAAATTTTTTTCCAAAAAAATATAAACCGCCTTCGATGTGAAACACAAATAAGGCACTAAAAAGCGATAAATAACTGAATTATTAAATTAACCAAATTAAATAAAAAATATTGATATTCGCGCTACCGAATAATATATTTGAAGTCAATGCCAACCTAAATTCATATCATCTACATACAAAGGTTTGGTCCACTCTGGTGTCTCACGATGTATATCTGTATAGTATACATATTTTATTACCTGCAATAAATTTGAACTGTAGGTTGGCATCGACTTCAAATATATTATTCGGTAGCGCGAATATCAATATTTTTTATTTAATTTGGTTAATTTAATAATTCAGTTATTTATCGCTTTTTAGTGCCTTATTTGTGTTTCACATCGAAGGCGGTTTATATTTTTTTGGAAAAAAATTTTATTTCTCAATTTTTAGTGTCCATAAATATATCTGGTTTCTAATGGGTATAATAAATCGGTTCCAATTTCACGAAAATACGTAAAGATGAAGTGGGTGAAAATCGAATAAACGATTTTTCACCCCCTTAGGGGTTGAATATTTTCTTCAAATTTATATGGGACCACCTCTGAATATAATCGATTCAAATAAAAAAAGAATCATTAAAATCGGTTCATAATTGACGGAGATATCGATTAACATACATAAAAAAAAAATACACACTACCGAACGTAGTAACCTCCTCCTTTTTCGAAGTCGGTTAAAAAAAATCTGTTGTAAAACACCTATAGGCATATTACGTGTACATATTACTGCTTAACCTATTCCTTAAAGAACTTACCTAGACTAAAATCGAATCAAAGTTCCAAATTGTCAATTAAAATTAAAAGATCACTAAATGTACTTTAAAAGCGTTGTTTCGATTTTTCTATTTGAGCAAATGTCGGGTATTACGACAGTGTATCCTGTGCCCAACTGACTCACAAACATCAAACTTAGTAGTAACATGGTTAGGCAAGTTACACTCCAAATCCAAATCACCAGACTAATTCCTAATAATAATTGAGGATGTAGAAATCTGTGCCTGATCGGGTCACAACAACCACACAAACTATGAGAAATATCCTCAGTGACAAACATTCCAGTGTCTCTCTCTTGGTTACATTTCAGAAATAGCTAAGGTTTATCCAACTTTGGAGAAGCTTGAAGTGGGTCACAACAACCACACAAACAGTGATAAATATCCTCATAGTGATAAACATTCCGGTGTCTCTCTCTTGGTCACATTTCAGAAAGTGCTAAGGTTTATCCAACTTTGGAGCAGCTTGAATGGCAGCTTAACAGCTACTACAGGCAATGAATTGTAGATCTCTCAGTTGCCACAATTACTTATAGATTACACTATACTCAACATCAATTACAGTGTTTTAATAGAAAAAATAACAGAAACTAATTTAAAAACTAAAATTGTAAGTTTAGATATAAGTAAAAATGGTGGCCAAAATAAAATTAAAGGATTTCCCTGGTCCTTAATATTATATAGTTAAAATAGAATAAATTTTAACCACCTTTTCATGCTGCTGGACAAATCCTTTTCGTTTTCTTGGTATAGTGATGTCAATTTTAGATCTGACCAGTGTCATAGATGGTGTTATAAGACAAACATGTGCCAGGCCTTCTTGCATGACAACAGCAGCCACATCAGCACTAGTTGCAGGATCACATGCTGTGTCAACTCTTTCTAAGGCCACAGAGTCCCATAATACTTTTTGTAATATAAACTTTCTATTTAGTTCCAAATCTAAAGTGTGATATGCTCCCATCTGAAATGAATTTGTATGGAAAATTTTCATTTAGTGTTTATTTTAAATACAGTCAAAATCTGTTATAACAACATCATAGGAACTACTCATATTTAGTCGTAAAAACCAATAATAGTAACAACCAGTGATGTTTTTGAGATATGGGATTCAGTCAGGACCTTTTTTCCAGGTCAATATAAACTGTATGTTGTTCTAAACAGTGTCGCCCATAAACGGTTTTGACTATAGTATAAATGGTAATTTAATGCATAATTTAGACTAAATGCTGTATTATTTATTTTATCATATGGAAAAATAGAAATATATCTTTTTAAATTTGTACATGTATATTTCTAATACAGGTCAATGTGCATTAATAATATACATTCAATTGTTTTAAATAAACAAAAATTAATAAGAATATAATCCATACATACACATATAATCATTTGCTTTATATTTGTCACGTACCCGCTGTAACAGTAATGGTTCTTTTCTTTCTTATATATATTTATTATTTTTTATTTTACATTTGCCTTCGGTATCTATTGTACTATGATAAACACCGGAGCATAACCTGTGCATAGTTTGTATAAGTAATGTGGTTGGCAGACCTTGCTGCACACGCACGAACACCCGCTCCACCACGTCAATTATTCAAAATCGAATAACAACAGTTTCTGTGAGTGGTCTTACGCGAAAGTCACGATTTTTTTCTGGCGGTTGGACGAGCCCCAAAACTAAAATATTCGCGACAAACCCTATCGTGCAATCATGCTGTACACGGAAAAAACAACCAGATCCTTGGATACTCAGTATCAAGAATATTGCGGCTCGACACCTCAACGAGAAAGCAGGTATGTCACCGCACTATTCCCACTATACAACATTGTTTTCAATTATTTTAACTTACTAATAAGTCCAATTATGTTCCTAAATTTCTTGTCTCTCATAACTTGTAGTTCCATTTTTGTAATTGTTACTTTTCAATTTCAACATGAATTATTTTTGTTGAATTTTAATTAATACTATTAACTTACAATATTTAAAAACTGTTCATATTGTCAACCTAGATAAGGTCTCTGTCTTTTGTCAGAGGATTTACTTATTATATAATTATATTATATATACATTTACATGTACAATAATATTGAACAAAAGATAATTCACCTTAACATACTGATTTTCTACAATATTGCGACCTTTCAATCGCAATACACATGCTTGAGTGTCGAAATCAATATTTTCAACTTTAATAGTGAGCGTGGTCCTCACTCTACTGCTGGTGGAGGAACCAGTGGAAGATTCTGTTTGAACCTTACGTACGGTTGAAGCCGTAACGGCATCGCCTTCGGAAATCAAGTTATACGCATGCCACATGTCCTCCGGCTCTTCTGGTACGAGACCAATGCTCCTAAAACAAATAATAAAATAGTCTAGATTCCTAACGAAATATGAAAACTATTGCTAGTACAAAACGCTTACCCGCAACCATCCTTTTCAATATTTTTATGAACCAATTTCATTGTTGTCGTAAAACAGAAAAGTACCCTAATTTTTATTCGTTTAAAACCATTGTAATAGTACACAAAACAGATGTTATCATATTAAATACCGAAATATTTCGAATATTTCCATTCCACACTAAAACTACAGATTGCTACAGACTATTAGTCGTACAGATAGACCATATCAAATTGTCGGTTCCATTTTTTGCCCTGGCAAAGTACAAATTATATACATAGCAAACGTACCACGGTATACTTTTTTGTGATACTGTAAATAGAATTATCATACATATTCTTGGCTAACTTTAAGTAAAATATTTATAGCGTAACAAATATTCTGTATATATTAAGTAATACATGTCAGCCAATGTATTATTAAAATATAACAGCAAATAAAACAGATTATTATTTATGAGATCAGAACAATACGCTAATGTCTTGTTTCCAATAAAATCTTGGGTATGGGTATGTGTCCTCGAGTTCATGCTACATTTATGTAATTGAAATACTTTAAAACGCATTTACTAATTGCTATAAAAGTTAACCATGCTACCAGGTATTAAGATATTAAACAAAACTAGGTACTAATAAACTTATTATAACGCTCTAGAAAATTCTCTTGTTGCCAAGCTATAACTTAACAACGTGAAATATCTTTACAACACAGTTTGTAACCAAAATGACGTAGTATCAGCAAATTTAAAATCTTCAAGAATGTCAACCCATAAAAAGTATAGCAAAACTGATATGAAAATAAAGAAGCAAAACGAAACGCAATTTTGAAGTTTGAAAGTAATTGAGGAGACGGTCGAGTTACCTTGTATTTTTGTGATTGTTTTCTGTATTTTTTGAAGCAGCTTCTTAGTATTACCCGTATCTTTATATTTTTAGACATATACATTTATGTGTTTTCAATGTTACTTTGTGGATAATATACATTAATGTGGGTGTTGTGATTGTGATAACGTCAACGGTCAAGCTCAGCTGGTCGGAACGAGCGGTAAAATCTCTCCGATTTTTTCTTTGATTACTGGCATTTTTCATGCACTATTTCTAAGGTATGCCTTTATAAATTTCTATACCAGTCTGCTGTAGTAAAATTTTATATTTTTTAAATAACCAAGTATATCTAAATTGCTGAAATTGAAAAATTACACGTGGATTTATAATATTGGCGCACAGTTTTTGATAAGCGCATCGCAATTTGCATTCTTTACGAACCTTTGTTTATCTTTATTTACAATAATAACACTGGCCGTGATCCAGATTATTCGTCACCATATTACGCGCGGAGTTGTGTTATTTTGGTACACTATAAATCTTGCTAAAATTTGAAGTACGTCGTGTAAATATCACAATGACTACGCGCGAATTCAAGTAAAATATGTAACAATATTCGGGTGATTCGGGCCTTCAAAGTTTAAATATTGAATAAAATAATGAGTGAAGTGCAAGACGAGACCGATTCTGCGGTGATACCACCTGCGCCGGCATCATCTGTGACATCATCAGAAACTGCTTCGACGATTAGTACAGCAACTACACATAAAGCTGATTCT
This sequence comes from Antheraea pernyi, assembly GCA_015888305.1. Taxonomy (NCBI): domain Eukaryota; kingdom Metazoa; phylum Arthropoda; class Insecta; order Lepidoptera; family Saturniidae; genus Antheraea; species Antheraea pernyi. Next base: position 454,229 of record MU158844.1, on the reverse strand, counting down.
ACAAGACCTTCCTCATTACCCAAACCATCAGGGTTGAAGCCTCCAAATAAGATTGGGAGATTATGTTCAAATAGTGCTCCAAAACCAGCTATACCTATCTCTCCTAGATCTGGTGAGTGTATATTTACTAATCTCCAACCAAACTTATTATTTTTATATATTAGAATGTTACAATAATGCAAACTGCAATTGACATAAATGATATTTCTTTTTTAACCATCTTGTGTACTTATATATTCAGTTATCTTTGGTACTATGAGATGTTTGTAAAATGCTTTTTGCCTAAACTCATGACATTATCAGATTAATTTGCAATTCAATGACAGAGTTGACTGTAATTCATGATCAATTTAGCTTTAACCGTCTATTGGACAAGCCTATTTTGGGTAATTAAATAGAGCATACAAGGATATTGGGGCATGGTTGGTTTAGTCAACTAATCAATATTAAAAAAAAGACTATAAATAACACATTGATATATTTTTACTTTTTCCTGGAAAGCACATGAATATTAAATTTGGTAATTTCATATAATTTTATTTGTAGCACTTATTAAAAGGTTACTATTTTTTATTATAGGTTTTTTACTCACCATTTTCTTCATCAATAATCTAGTAGTCCAAGAGTTCACTAAAAGACTATGTATATATGGGGAAGTTGATCTCAGGGAAGCATACTAAAATCACAACTAGTTCAGTTTGGTTAGGGATTCACAATCAATTGTTTATACCTAGAATAGCTATTGTGTCTTTCTTAAGCACAACTGTATTCTAATAAAGCGAAATGCTTCCTTCCATCTCTCATGTGATAAAATTAAGTTATGTCTACTACTTTGCCATTCAACAAAATAGTAAAACATTATACTTTTATGTGTGGTTCATTCAACTACAAATGGTGATAATACTGTCATTGTGAATAAGTTGAGAATTAATTGATGGTTTTGTGTTAGCATTTGTTTGTATATTCCAACTGTTGCACTTTGGTAGCAGTTCTAGTCCCTCTCCCTCCCCTAACCCTTTCCCCTAAAGGGTGGCAACGCAGTTGCGACTCCTCTGGTGTTGTTAGTGTCCATAGATGGTGGCAATCACTTAACATCAGGTGACCCACCTGTTCGTTTGCCACCTATGACATAAAAAAAAGGTCTGTTTTTTAGTCTAAAGCTTACCTGGGTGATTACTACACTTAAGTTGAGAGTTTGTTACCAAGTCATTATTGGTGAGTTATGTCATCCTCATGTCATGTTAAAGTGAGTCTCCTTTCTTGGATTAGATTGCTAACATATTAACAGTGATGGTAATTATGGTTATAAAAGTAGCCTGTCAAAATTAAAAATCCTCATTATTTGATGGATTCAAATAGGTTACTTAAGGGTCGGCAACGCGCATGTAACGCTTCTGATGTTACAGGCGTCCATAGGCTGCGGTGACCGCTTTTCATCAGGCGGCCCGCATGCTTGTTTGCTACCGACGTAGTATAAAAAAAAAAAAAATAGCAGTACACTGTAATTATGATATCAACTGCAATAAACGTAATGCAACAATAAGTACACATTTTAAAGAGCATCTTCATAATATTTGGTATGAGTGTATAGGCAGCTTTTAAAAGAAACTTTGTTATCTAGCATAAATATCTGTAACAGATAAAACAAAATTTGACTAGGTGTCAGCCTGAATTAAAATACAAATGTATTGTAAGAGTTTTGCTTTGTTACTGCAATCTATGTTTTAATGCAAAGATATATAAACAAAAAACCATATAAATCAGTTTTAACCATAAGAGTAAAAAGAGTAAGACTGCATATATATGCATGTTATTTTGTTAACAATATAGACATAAATACAGTTTTAGATTGATTTTATATTGAATATTAATATACTACACTACATACTGCAAAAAGATATTTGTATGTATATAAAATGTTTCTTTCATGAACTCATACGTAAAATAATTATTGTTTTACCTAACAATGAGATAATCTTCTATAAGAAAAATTGAAACACTTTGATATGTTGCCTAAAATTCGTAAAGAGACAAGAGGGCTTGTATTGTTTTCGTAAATTCATTACAATAGTGTTAATCAAGTTGGTTCCTTTCGTACGACCTAAAAATCATTAAAAATACATATATTCGTCAACATTGAAACTACCTAATAATTATGCATCGCCCGTGTATATTTGCGAGTAAGGTGTATTGTTATACGTGCTCGAAATGTTCTGAAAGTCGAGCGACCTGTTGTTGACGAGTGAGTCACAGGTTTCGAAAAAATTCCGGCTGAACCACTGCAAGTATTAGCCAATATCGGAATAGAAACTTTAATCAAAGGCGAAAATAAAATAACATATCGATTTTTTTATAAATTGTACGTTTTAGCCAATGTCATCTGAAATCGAGTGACTTGTTGTTGTTGATGAGTAAATTACAGGTTTTGAAAAAAAACCCGAAAAAGCCGAAACTCGAAAATTGAATCAGAAGTGAAAACACAATAACGTATCGATTTTAATAACAATGTTATCTCATGTTAAAAGACTACGTGGTCTAAACGTAGAGAACTAGTGACTGAAGTACTGTAGGGTACTTGGCGACAAATTTTAGGGGACAATTTGAGGGTGATAGCTAGACAGGCGAGTTTAGAAAAAGACCTACGACTATGACGTCATCACGATGTTTGCTTTTACTGAAAGCTCCTGCTCATTGCAGGAATTCGGACCTTCTTCGTTCGACAAGATCTCCGAACACGCTACCATTGGAAGTGTCCATTGACCTCTCACACGTTACTTTTATACGGTCTAATAATAATTATATGAAACAGAATATTCTAGATAATACAAGCTGTGACATTCGTTCACTTACAGAATAATATTGTGTTAGGTCATCGTCGCTTATTATATCGATGAGCGACACGGAGCGCGCGACCTCAACTCATTTCTGCCAGTTTTATTGGATTACTCCTGTTGTTGCTGATCAAAACACGAAACCTTGAATATATTGTAACGAAACTTGATTTGGTTTACAAATTGTTTCAAGTAACGAAATCTATGAATAAATATTTGTTAAATTAATCTTGCCAATCTTCTCTTAACCACTTAGCTTATTTTTATAGACCCAAAAGGCGTAACCTGTTTTTAAATATCTAGAATTTTTTTTAAATATAATTTTACATTACATGGTTGCTATTGTTCATACGTTGTAATAAATACGATATTTATTGAAAACCTGTACTGCCAGAGGTCTATTGATCATTGCATCATAAAGTCTACGGTCGTAGTTGGTCCTTAAACCGTTTATGGGTTTAGACACTCCAGGGGTTATCCAATCATGTTGTTTGTATACAACATACTTTATAGTTTTTGTAGTGTTTGACAAAGTCTTATCAGATGTTAATTGTCGAATTGGTTTAAGGTAGTTCTAATATACTAAACCTAAAGGAGGCCAGGCACTCAACTTGATGGTGGAAGGTTCAGGCGGGTATTTAGAAAAACACAACCGTCATACTATAAGTTCTATCACGATGATATCCACCATTTCAGTATCTTCCGGTTAATTATAGGATGCTAACGATTATCGATCTACACGATACACGAACATCTGTCACTGTGAGACTTTATCGTTTTAAACCTTGGTAACGGTCCGGTCCGGTGAAGCTGTTAAGACCTTGTTTGGTCAATAGCGTAGTCAGTTCGAAAAATCTTTTGTAACTAAGGAATCAGAATGAAAGTAAGTTTACCGGTCGACTTTTTTCTCGAAAATTTAATGCTGTGCCACAATAACAAAGGCGTTCCATTCGAAACTGTGATCAATGGAATGGTCAACGTTGGCTCGTTACTGCGTACGTTACAATGTCATTATACAAAATCGTTATTTCATCGTTTTCACTTCAAGACGTGCGTGAGCGAGCATGTTTCGAAAACGTTTACGGTGTAACTAAAATGAATGAAAAAGTAACTTCGATTTTGCACCCGTAGAGTTACACTGAGACCGTGTGTGTGTGTGGACAGATTTTTAATCGAGAATTTAGTACGCGAATTCGTTTTTATGAGTACGTTTCTTTTAGTTTAGAAGTTATCCTTGTTTATTATAGAAATACTGACTCATATATTAGATATTTTATCACGTTTTATCCTTTTTCATTTTGACATATCTATCAGTATTATAGATCATTTTTCATAGTGTTGTTCGTTCTATAACAAATAACTATAATAGTATGCTTGCAGGAGCGATTAGATACTCTGTTACTGTCTACCAATAGTTATTGACTCAACAAAGTTATCCACGATAAAAACTGCCAAATGGTCCATCGTGTTTTACTGACATTTATCTTATGATTGTGTTGTTCAGAAATTTGACACGCTATCGAACGGATAACGTTATTCAACAGATAAACTACAATTAAAGTACCTCAGAAACCGGGTATAATAAATGCAGTAAAAAATAATGTCTAAGGGAAACCTACATATTATTATTATAGTCAATTTAGGTATTGTGGTTATATTTTATATGAAATTAATTGCCATAATAAAACAAGCTTTCAAATGCGGTTTCATCCGCATTAAATGACTACTTCTGCGGTCAAATTACAGAATTCGTGTTTTACGACCACTGGCCAGATTTCGAATTTTGAAGTGTTTAAATAATTACACGAAATTTATCGAAACATTAAGAAATGACGAAGTTCTTTATATTTTCCTGTTGCAAATATTCAATACGTAACATTCTACATAAGTAATATCATATACATATATGTAATATCCACAATACCTACTATTAAAAAAACAGTATAACCATGAGAAGGAATTAAGTAGAAATAGTATTATGTACAGCGAAATACATTCGAGTGCCATTCTCTTTTATAGGATTATGATATATACGATCTTCACTATTAAATATAAAAAGAAGAACGCAGGCCTATATAACAGTTATTTATTTAGACTTATGTATGTCTATCTAACCTTACACTTTAAAAATTCATTATCAAATTTTAATGTGTGCCATTAAAAAATACGAAATGACGTCAACTATTTAAACTTTTTAATCATATATATTAAATACGTGAAGCCCAAACTTTGTATCCCTTTTTGAGAGAAATGCGCGAACGGACGAACGTGAAACTTGGCATAGTTAAAGTTTATATGGAGGAGAAGTGCAGAAAGCTGTTTATTTTATATAAAATGCATTAGAAGTACATTAAATTAATTAAAATATGCATTACTCACACTACTGCTTCAATTTTACACAACATATACTCACATGTAAATAAAAAAGACATTTTGACATCTGTCAATAAAGGACTTCAAAAAAGGTTGTGAAGAAGGTTGCTAAGCTCGACTGTATGTATTATTTTACTCTTACGTTCCAATTACCCTTTTTCATTCTACATTCTACAATGATATTATAACATAATACCCTTTGACAAAAGAACCCTAATAAAATTCAAACTTTAAAAAATCAATAAACTATGGTCGAATGTCGACCTCTGGGTGCCCACTAGTTCATTTAATTATACCTTAGGTTTTAAATTATCAGTCCTTACGTCAAAACATTTAAAATTTCATATAACTTTAATGCTCGTACTCATTCAATACTTCAATAAAATTGCAATTACAATCTGAATTAGTTTAAAAGCAGTAAAACTTGCATCATATATTCGTAACGGAATATATACTTACGTATTATGTCTTCTAACTGTAAATCTAATAGGATGTGCATGTAAACTGTTATTCTTTTACTAGTCTTCGCCCGCGTTTTTGCTGATTTGACATATCACTCGATAACTTGTATCTGGAGGAAAATAACCCTTGTGTTCTATTCTGTACTCCTGAGAATGTCACGATGCTGTCATGTCATGTTGAACGGGTTCAGTAGTTAAGGCGTAAAAGTGTAACAAACAAATAGACATTTGCACTTATAATTATTAGAATTTACCAAGGAATGAAGAATTACACCACGATAATGATAACAGAAACTGTTTTCTCTGAAATACAGTCTAAACTCTTTATAGTTTCATTCGTCATAACGAAAAACCTTCTATAACGTAGAAATCAGTTCAATTTGGTTTAAATAAAACCATTTCTCTTTATAACGAAAAAAATGCTCGGTCTCTTGAAATTCGTTATAAAGTATTTACACTGTGTATTCCTTTAGCGTTCGATGATAATGTATTACCAGTTAATACCTGATACTTTAATAATACTTGGATCTCTGGAGGTAAACGTAGAGTAGGCCTCTTCTTCAAGTGCAGCTATCGGATCAAACCTACAGATGTATGACGACAGCCTTTCGACATAACGGTAGTAGCTAACTTGACGACCATTGGGAAAGTCTACCACTATACTATTTGTTTCCATCAACGAAAACTCCGGCAAGTTTTAGAATTTGAACCTACGTTGACGTGGTGTTCGAACGTGCTACGATTGATTTATCATCAATTCAACCTTCATTACGCTCTTAATTATTCACATTTGTATCTTCAAAGTTTATGATCAAAGAAGGAGTTGTTAAGTAACCAATCATAATCAATTCCAAAACTCTAAATTAAAATTTTCTAGTACAGACTCTTCCGGCCGTGTTACAGATAACGCGTGAGGGCTTATTATACTTACATCGACATTTTTCTTATTGGCGTAAACTGCGTTAAAAGTACCTTTTTTTTCGAACTGACTACGCTATTGACCAAGCAAGGTCTTAACAGCTTCACCGGACTACTAAGGCGAGCGCTTAAGGCACTCAGCCGATTTTATTTTGGCAACTAGCTCAAGGGTGCGCGGCACACCTCGGATTTGGCTGTTGCCTGATACATGCAATTCGCGACCCATGTAAGCTAACCTAAGCTAAGCTAACTATTCATACATATATGAGTTGTTGAAACATATATGTGTACCAAGCATACATACCTCAACAACCCTTATATATATTTCGTATCGGATAATATTCTAAACTATTTCAGTTTGATTAAAAGTACCTTATCTTTGCTAAACATTCCACAGCTTACTATTAACCGCATATCAACAGTGATATCAGTTAGCAGTTCCTGCTATAACAAAAACAATGCAAGATCCAGTTTTTAAAAGTAAACGTTGTGTATTGTTTTTGCAACGGTATAGTACGACATTAACAAAAAGCAAAAGTAATTCCTGTTGTATCGTAACACTATTTACCGGTTTTCAATACGACCTTCGGCTTCGAGTAGAACTGTTTTAATAAGCCTTCACCTTACGATACAGTTATACGATTTACTTATTATAATAATTCTGAGCAGGGTTCCGTACAGATCGGTATCTCATCATTTGATTACTTATCACCAGTTCATTTCAGAACCCAAAACATGAGTGCCATTATAGATGGTATTGTATCTAGTTTGTGGTAGCTACAGTTTAACGGAATAAAAATTGTCGTATACTGCCAACCGGCATCGGTTTATATAATGTATTTTTAACTTATGAAATACTAACGAGCCCGGCAGACGTTGTCCTGCGTTCATAATAAAAAAAATCCCGAAAAGTCAACCGCAACGCCACCTACCAGGCCCAAATTGTGAATCTAAACCATTCTAGACACCACTTGAACACGCAAAAAAAAATCATCAAAATCTTTCCAGCCATTTAGGAGAAGTTCGGTGACATACACACGGACAGAAGAATTATAGTATATAGATATAAAGTTTGATTACCAGTTGTATTATAAAAGTATTAGAAAATGAGAGTCTTTGAGATTAATAATAATCAATCTTATATAAACAATATTTAACACAATTAAAGAAGTCTAAAACGTTATTGATTATGATTTTGCTGTAAGTGGTAGATTATTTTCTGGGTTCAAGTGTAATCGGTTTCCGCATTCTACCCTAACTTCAACTACTTAAAGTTTAGACAATGACGGTTAAATTGATATATGCCTACATAAATATATTGGTACATACTACAGTGGCGAGCTCTGATTCTACGTAAAGATTTCCTAAATATACTTATGCCCTCGATCGTATTCCGATTTCCCTTGAAAATTCAACACCAATTTAAAAAAGAGAAACTTATTCCAAGTAAACAACGATAAGTATGTACGTAATGTTTGTAATTTCATGATTCTCCGATTCAGAGAACTTAAACCTAATAAAGTAAAATATTCTTAAATTGGCAATTAGCAAAATGCACCTATAAAAAAGCCGCAGTAATTATTATGCTGAGGAATTTCCCTAACGTGTCAAGGATTGTTGTTTCATCATCTCTTTTCATAGAACGATCGGTAGTAAAATTCACCGTGAGTTGGAAAAAGTGTTTTTGGCATTGTTTTACGCCGAATTGTAACCTTTTGTTGGTAACTCACTTTCACCATGGAGCGTGCATGATGTGGACTAGTTCTTGACTCGCGGTACCCATTCTTCTCTGATTTAAAATAGATTGGAAAAAAAGTTCCGATGTAATAATGGTAATATAAGCATTATTGCTTTTTACCATAGACAATTTTAATGTACTTTCAAATTTTGTTTGAACCGAACGAAACTTCATTCGGCTCGTTGAAATTTAAATCGTGCACGCGAACAGCAAGCACCCTCTGTGAGAAAGCAACGAATTTAAAGAAGGTAAAGTATTCGTAATTCTGTCACGTAACTGAGAATTGTTCTATTTTAGTAAATAGGTAAAGTTAATAATGAAACTCCTTACGTACTCGTATAACTTTATCTCACTTAAAAGCAGATTAAAATGTGATAAAACCTTTGTTTGAAAATTCATCTTACATTCTGCAGTCTTTCCTGTGTAGTATGTTTAGATTATAATAAACTAGCGGCCCCGGCGGATTTTACCCCGCCTCTTCCTCATGAATCACTTTATCTACTGGTGGAAACTGCATGAAAATCCGTTCATTCGTTTTTGAGTTTATCGCGAACAGACAGACAGACGTGGCACAGGGTTTTGTTTTATAATATGTAGTGATAAGCCTACATCTTTGTGAGAAACATAAATTGAATGTGTTCGAATGTAAGTACTATTTTTAATATTTCAGAAATAACGTAAATTTATGTCCCAATAAATTTTCTACGCATTTTAGTTTGTTCTTATATTGTTGTTTGTTCGTTATTATTTTATTATTATACTAGCTTCTGCCCGCGACTTCGTCCGCGTGGAATATTTACTTTGGGCCAACGCCAACACGCAACGGCAGCTCTCAAAAGGAAAAAAGCCCCGATTTTGATACATTCTCCATAGGCGCTTTGCTCCTATTGGTCTTAGCGTGATGATATATAACCTATAGCCTGTTTTGATAAATGCCTAGTAAATTCGGGCCAGTAGTTCCTGAGATTGGGTCGTTTAACCAAAGAAACACTCCAGCTTTATAATATTAGTATAGATTACTACTCTTCTCTCGTACTTAACTCACTCGTTCAAATTACAATAACTTTTGATAGAGCGGACCCTTTTTAATGAAACAAAGACTAAGCTACTCTCGGGGATATGATTTATGATATTCTTGGTGAAGTTATATTATGAACCCAGTACTGTAGCAGTGATGCGTGTTCATAAAAACAGACAGACATCACTAAAAATGATGTATTCTTTTACTTATACCTAGACACCTCCAACAATTATTTTCACGAAAATCGAGAAAGTAAAGACACGCTACATGTACATTCTTATTATATATATAGATATAGAAGATGTATAGACAAGGGTTATTTCAAAAGAAATTATCCGACACGAAATACATATAAGAGTTATTGAGGTATATATGCTTGGTACACATACTCGTATATATCTCACTAACTTATATACGTATGAATATGTATCTTAGCTTATGTTAACTCAGTTAGGTCGCGAATTGTATAAACTAGGCAACAGCCCAAGCCGACGTGCGCTGTGCACCCTTTAGCTAGTTGTCAAAATTAAATCGGCTGAGTGCCTTAAGCGCTCGCCTTAGTAGTCCGGTGAAGGTGATAAGGCCTTTCAAGAACAATAGCGTAGTCAATTCGAAAAAAAAACAAGTGTTATTTAATAATATTATAATTTATTTTAAAGGCTTAACCCTGGCACGTTTTACATTAATGTAACAATGTGGCTTAAAGCGGTAACACACTAAACCTCTTGCTACTAGCTTTCGAGTGCAGCTAACGATGCATTTATGCTTACCTACACTTATAAAAGTTTAACGGTACATTTCAACTTGAAGGAGGGCGAGTATCGGGAAATGTTCACCACTATGCTATTGGTTTTATGATGTCACAGTGTTTTCTTTCACGGAGAGCTCAAACTCATTCTACGATTTAGACCTTCAACGCACAGTCCGAACACTCACCTCCATCATCGTTTTAAATGGATCTAAACTATGTATTCTTTTACTAATAACGGCAATAAAAAACGATAAACAGGTTCTAAAAATATAATACAGTTTCGATATATCACGTGGCCATGACGTTGATCGATGTACGATAACAATAGATTACCCCCCCAGCTTGATTTCCTCCAATTCACTAGTCCCGTTACCTCACTGACCTTATTCGCATCCCGTCACGACTCGCGACGTGGCAAGACGAATGGCATAGCGTGTTAGTTTATGATATAGATTGCTTTTAAAGAATTTGTGTTACATTATTTATAATACTGTCACTTAGTGTTAATAATATGCAAACCCAATTTACTTTTGAATGTTGAAAGTACCTAGAGTATGTTTACAACACTTTACACATTTACATAATAGCATTCAGAGTGATTCAATAGATGATATTTCGAATGTTCTTATTTTTTATAGTAGCACGGCAAAATGACTGCACTGCCCCTGATGGTAAGCACAGTACAATCCAAAAACAACGGCGACCACCGAGTGATATACTATCTATCGCCGGTCGCCGCTGTGATGCCGGCCTGCGATAAGCTGGATATGCACAGACTGATCCCGAAACGCGACTCGCGAAAGCGAATCACTATGACGGGCTTTTTCGCCATATACATGGTGGTTGCGACCCAGTCAGGCTGTAAAACCCTACCACCCCGCTTTCGCCATTGCCTCGTTCGTTATTCAGCAGGGTGCACCACGTGCAGGTGAGGTTCGCTTGGGTGTCTCAAGTCTTAGATGTTATTTGACACCCCTTACACCCTAAATAGTCTTATCAGAATAGTGGATATATTAAAATAAGTTATAGGTTATGCAAGTGTCTTAGTGATTGAAACCTTTAATACGCCGTGGACTGATATGATTAGCTGTTCTCTTTTCTCGATGAATTATGATAATTCTCGATGAATTATGATACCGCTGCAGTTGTACGCCTATATTCATAAATATTGCTTATTAGTACAAATAAATATATTTCTTATTGAATAGTTACGTCTGTATAAATTATTATCTTTCACACACCTAAGAGATTAAATTACACGCATAGAAAACTTTTCTATCCAACATTCGTATTTTTCATAAGACACATAATCAAGTTCTAGTTTTCTTTGTGATTGTATGAAAATTGCTTGGTTAGGTACCCATGTTTGCTATATTGTAATAAAGTAAAGATGGAGAAGTTTAAGATACTAAATTGTCTATTATATTATCTAATAGCATAAATGTACTTAACTGTGTAAAGCAGTACAAAATGGCGACTAAAGTAAGGTACTAAAGTATTCTTATCGTATTGCATCTGTTTTATAAGTAGTGAAATCGTTTTATAATTGGTATTATAAATGAAATTATTTATCTCTTATTCTCGTACAATTCGTATTTCTGTTATCACGATATATCTATATCAAGAAATAAATACGTTTACTTTAAATTCCGCATTTCGCGTAACTGTGAATTTCCCTCGTTCTGTTGTTACTTTCTAAACTTTTTGTAAGTGTCGCATCGATCAATTCACTTGACTGACAGTTCAGTGTCAAAATGGCGGCGAAGCATGTACTGCAGGGTAGCTGGTTAGTAGGAACGTGACGGCACTATTGTTTGATTAATTAATTCTTTGTTATTATAATCTAAATATTTATATGCTATTAACTAGAGTTTATTTATATATATATATATATATATATATATATCATGCTACTAATTACAACTGATACTTATTAAATTAGAAATTTAGCACGTGTGACATTTACTATTTACACACTACAGTTACATACAAACTTACGAAATTAATATCGCATTGTTTCTTATGCGTGAATATATTCGATAAACTGATATGTATTATAAATTGAACTATTTTTTTAAAATAAGTATGGTATGTGTTTTTAAATTTGTTTTTGTTAGATTAAATATGAATGTTAAACGAAAACAGAGCGAAGTATTACGTAGTTCCAAATAATATAAATATAAATAAAGTGGATTAAGAATTCCAATATGTAGGTGTGCCATCGTGCTAATTTCAAGGCCTCATATCTGAAGTGATGTGTCTATATTTTTTCATTGTAATATTTTTCCATATCACACAATATTTGCTTATATTTGACTGAAATCTATTTATTGCAAAGAATTTAAGGTATAAATTTTAAAGTGGCTTATTTGTACCCTCAAAGATTGATTTTGTCGTACAGGTGTTGTACCTATAAGCAAAACAGATAATATTTATTGTTACCTATTGTTACTTTCAGTGTCATTTATATAATTAGATTATTTAGTAGATATACACATAGAAAATTGAGCAAAGAAGTTATATTTCACTCATTTATCATTAATATAATTATGTTTTATACTGTTTTTGGTTTAAAATTTAATTTATTTGAATATTTTAATTAATTTCTGATAATTAATTTCGATACTATAATTAATGAGACCAATATTTTTATCTGACAACAATATTTATGTACACCTGAATTCTAACGAATATTGGAAGGAATTTATATGTAAATAGATGCAATTAACAAACATCGTTCTTATAATTACCGATATTGCATTGAATTCTACGAGTATTACCACAAACAGAAAAACCGGTTTTGACCGTAAATGTTCTTTAACGTTACGATCAGTTAACGTTTATGTTAAAATAATTTATTCCACATAGTTGATTTTTATTTATTATCATGATATATCATTGTAAGATTTATTTTAAATTTAAAGTTCATATAATGCTAATTCAATCCATATCTATACAATCCTAATTCCTAATACTTCTAAATACGAATGTCAGTTTGTTTGTGTATAACCAATTGACGTCTTAACAAATTATCATAATTGCCAGAAGTACAAAGATATATAAACTGAAATAGTTTAGAATATTATCCGATACGAAATATATATAAGAGTTGTTGAGGTATGTATGCTTGGTATACATATATGTTTCAACAACTCACATATGTATGAATAGTTAGCTTAGGTTAGCTCAGATAGGTCGCGAATTGCATGTATCAGGCAACAGCCAAAGCCATGGTGTGCCTTGCACCCTTGAGCTAGTTGTCAAAATAAAATCGGCTGAGTGCCTTAAGCGCTCGCCTTAGTAGCCCGGTGAAGCTGTTAAAACCTTGCTGGGTCAATAGCGTAGTCAGTTTGAAAAAACAAAGATATACGATACTTTTTATTTACTAAAAGTCGTAACGTGGTGACGTATACCCCATAAACCTTCCTGTATAAATCTATACTAATCTTATAAATCTGGAGGGTTTGCTTGTTTGTTTTGTTGGTTGAACGCGCTAATCCCAGTTACTTACTTACAGTACTTTCAGTGTTAGATAGCTCATTTATCGAGGAAGTTTATATATCATCACGCTAAGGCCAATAGGAGTGGAGTACCAATGAAGAATATTTCAAAATCGGTTTTTTTTCTCTTTTGAGAGCTTCCGCTTTGTGTTAGCGTTAGCCCAAAGTAACCATTAAGAGAGAAAAAAGCGGACGAAGTTGCGGGCAGAAGCTAGCAGGCTATAAAATGATTGAATCATTTTTGGAATCAAACTGGTAGTTCCATTAATTTAGTATTAATAAATACTGTTCCCGAGGGAAAGATTATATATACATTAATTCGAGTGGAGCTGCGGGTAAATTATAGTCACTTACTATAAAACTCAAAAAATGATTCAATCATTTTATAGCCTGCTAGCTTCTGCCCGCAACTTCGTCCGCTTTTTTCTCTCTTAATAGTTACTTTGGGCTAACGCTAACACAAAGCGGAAGCTCTCAAAAGAGAAAAAAAAACGATTTTGAAATATTCTTCATTGGTACTCCACTCCTATTGGCCTTAGCGTGATGATATATAAACTTCCTCGATAAATGAGCTATCTAACACTGAAAGTACTGTAAGTAAGTAACTGGGATTAGCGCGTTCAACCAACAAAACAAACAAGCAAACCCTCCAGATTTATAAGATTAGTATAGATTTATACAGGAAGGTTTATGGGGTATACGTCACCACGTTACGACTTTTAGGATCGTATTGATTATCATATAAAGTTTGGGTTGGAAGTCATAAAGTGGGCGGGGATGTGGCGCGTCGCGACGTTTCTGGACCGTGGTTAGGGTAGGGTAACCGAGGAGAACCGAGTATTACCGATAAGGGCCGAACGTTGAACGCTGTATACATCATTTTGTTTACACTTACCTAATTGCGTTAAAAGTAATTCAAAATTTTAAAAATAAAATTTAGTGATACCAGCTGCTTCTGTCAGCTGGCATTTTTTATATTCTACCTTATATCCGCCATTCTATTTCTATTCTTGTGTACAATAAAATGTAGAACGTTTTAATGGTTTGAGATATTTGAGCAGTCGATTTAGTAAATAGTAATCGAAATGTTTTGATAAATTAAGTAGATTATTTCTTATTAGGTGATCATGTTTAATTTGACTAAGTTTATAATCCCTCTTAGAGTGTCAACATTTTGTAAGGAGATCTGATATATAATCAAATTGTATATATATATATATATATATATATTAT